>JASVEL010006468.1:0-151727 GCA_032618575.1 Nicotiana noctiflora
TTGATCTCCAATCACTTTCTTCAACATGGACACATGGAACACCGGGTGCACTGATGACATTTCAGGAGGCAACTTCAGCATATAAGCAACTTGCCCAATCCTTTGAATGATCCGATATAGACCAACATACCTAGGACTCAATTTCCCTTTCTTTCTGAATCGCATGACTCCCTTCATAGGAGATACCCTCAAGAACACCCAATCATCGACTTGAAACTCCAAATCTCTTTGGCGAACGTCTGCATAGGATTTTTGGCGACTCTGTGCAGTTTTCATTCTCTTCTAAATAACCTTGACTTTTTCCATAGCTTAGTACACAAGATCTGGCCTTAGCAATTCCGCTTCACCTACCTCAAACCGTCCAATTGGCGACCTACACCTTCTCCCGTACAATGCCTCAAACGGGGCCATTTGAATGCTAGAATGAAAGCTGTTATTATAAGAAAATTCTATCAGTGACAAGTGTTCATCCCAATTACCTTTGTAATCCAAGATACAAGCCCGCAACATATCTTCAAGCATCTGAATAGTCCGCTCGGCCTGACCGTCTGTCTGCGGATGGAAGGCTGTGCTGAGATTTACCTGAGTTCCCAAACCTTGCTAAAACTTCTTCCAAAAATTAGCTGTGAACTCAGCCCCGCGATCCGAGATGATAGAAAGTGGAGTGCCATGAAGCCTTACTATCTCATTGATGTATAACTTAGCATATTACTCCGCAGTATCAGTGGACTTGACTGGAAGGAAGTGAGCTGATTTGGTGAGTCGATCCACTATCACCCATATTGAGTCGAACTTGCACTGAGTGCGAGGTAACCCCACCACGAAATCCATATTGATCTTCTCCCATTTCCACCTTGGTATTTCTATAAGCTGAGTTAATCCACCGGGCCGTTGATGCTCGGCCTTCTCTTGCTGACAGTTCAGGCATTTAGATAAAAAGTTCGCCACATACCTTTTCATACCGTTCCACCAATAAATCTCCTTGAGATCATGATACATTTTCGTGGAACATGGGTGCACAGAATACCTAGAAATATGAGCCTCTACCATCACTCCTGAAGCTCGTCCACGTCCAGAACACATAGTCTACCTTGACGCTACAATACACCATCTTCACTACCGAGTACAAATGCTGAGGTCTTGTTATTCATAACTTCTTCCTTCACCCGAACCAATGCTGGGTCCATAAACTGCTTTTCCTTAATTTCCTGCAACCAATGATGATTCTGCTCCATTATGCACCATGATATTCCCCTCGTCTGACACCGAGATACGAACCCCCAAACTGGCCAATTGGTACACCTCCTGAGCCAGGTGTCTGTGATCCATACCTAAATGAGCCAAGCTACCTATGGATTTATGGATAAGAGCGTCGGCCACCACATTTGCCTTCCCTGGGTGGTACAATATGTTCATATCATAGTCTTTGAGCAATTCTAAGCACCGTCGATGTCTCAAATTCAGAACCTTCTATTTGAACAAATACTGGAGGCTCATGTGGTCTGAAAACACATCTACAGGAACTCCATAAAGATAGTGCCGCCATATTTTCAAAGCAAACACAACTGTTGCGAGCTCCAAATCATGCGTCGGATAATTTTTCTCGTGATTCTTGAGTTTCTTGGAAGCATAAGCTATGACCTTCCCGTGCTGCATCAATACACATCGCAAACCGACTCTGGAGGCATCACAGTAAACCACAAATCCCTCTGCGCCTTCTGGCTCGGCCAATACTGGTGCCGAGGTCAATCTTGACTTCAATTCTTGGAAAATTCTCTCACATGCATCGGACCACTGGAACTTAACAGCCTTTTGCATCAATTTAGTCAATGGGGAGGCGAGGGTTGAAAATCCCCCCACAAACCTCCGATAGTACTCTGCCAGGCCCAAAAAGCTACGAATCTCTGTCGGTGTCGTGGGTCTAAGCCAATATTTCACTGCCGAAACCTTCTGAGAATCCACCTGAATCCCTTCACTGGAAATAACATGCCCTAGAAAGGCTACGGATTCCAACCAAAACTCACGTTTTGAGAACTTTGCGTACAATTGGTGCTGATGAAGGGTCTACAATGCTGCTCTGAGGTGAATGGCATGATCTCCCTGCTGCAAGAGTAAATGAGGATGTCGTCAATGAATATAATTACGAAGGAATCTAGGAATGGCTTAAAAACCCGATTCATAAGATCCATGAAAGCTGGTGGGGCATTGGTTAGCCCAAAAAACATGACCAAAAACTCGAAGCGGCCATAACGAGTTCTGAAGGCGGTCTTGGGGATATCATGCTCTTTGATCTTCAACTGGTGGTATCCGGACCGTAGATCAATTTTAGAGAAGAACTTTGCTCCTTGCAATTGGTCAAACAGATCATCCACCCGGGGTAAAGGATATTTATTCTTGATGGTGACTTTGTTGAGCTGCCGATAATCAATACACATTTGAAGTGATCCATCCTTCTTCCTAACAAAAAGAACCGGAGCACCCCATGGTGACACACTCGGTCATATGAACCCTTTCTCTAATAAATCCCTCAGCTGCTCCTTTAACTCCCTTAACTCTGTTGACGCCATTCTGTATGGTGGAATAGATATTGGCTGAGTATCTGGCAAGACATCAATCCTGAAATCAATCTCCCTATCTGGCTGGATCCTTGGAAGCTCATCCGGAAATACCTTGGGAAATTCTTTTACAATTGGCACGGACTCGAGGGTAGGCACATTTGAGGTGGTGTCCGTTGCCCATACCAAATGATAGATACACCCCTTCCTGATCATCTTAGAATCCTTAAGGTAGGAAATAAACCTACCCCTTGGCATCACACCATTTCCTCTCCATTCAATAACTGGCTCGTTAGGGAACTCGAGTATCATGACTCTCGTCCAACAATCAAGTTTGGTAAAGCACAAATAAAGCCAATCTATTCCCATAATTACATCAAAATCTACCATCCCAAGCACAATGTGATCGGCTGTGGTAACAAGACCACTCAGCGTAACAACACAATTCCTATAGACTCGTGAGGTTGTAATAGAATCACCAACTAGAGTCGATACAGAGAATGGCTCATGAAGTTGTTCGGGTTCTACCCCAAAACTTGAAGCAATGAATGGGTTGACATAAGACAAGGATGACCCCGGATCAATGAGGGCATAGCAATCCATATTCTGAACATACAAGATACCTGTAACAACATCTGGAGAAGCCTCAGCACTCTGGCAGCCACTCAATGCATAGAATCGTCTAGGTCCACCCCTACCATGAGCTCCACCCCTAGCTGCACCATGCCTTGATATTGCCGCAGGACGTGCTAATGATGTAGCAGCCGAAGAACCAAACGACTGAGCGGATCCCCTACCCAAACCCAGACTGGGTGCACAACAGTCTCGCTGTGTGTGACCTCTCACCCCGCACCTCAAGCATATCGGAATATCTAGGTAGCAGGTCTCTGTATGAAATCTCCCATACTTGGGGCATGTATGTCTCCCCTGATGCTGGGATCTCACCCCAGGACGACCAGACTGGCGAGACCTTCTGTTGTCTGAACTGGGTCTCGAGTGACTACACTGCTGATGATTGTGCACAGATGATGGTGCACTCACTGAAGACTGAGCATATGACTGGGATGGCCCTGATGACCCTCTCCCTAGAAATGATCCCATTGACCGGGCCCTGATGCTCCTCTCTCTCTCCGCACGAATCTTCAACTTTCTAGCCTTTATGGCCTGAACAAACCCCACAATCCTCCCATAGTTCATATCTGAGTGCAAAGATGCCGTGGTAGCCTCATTTACTACCAAAGGGCTAAGTCCCTAAACATACCGTCGAAGACGGGCATCCATGGTCGACACTAAATAAGGAGCGTACTTAGACAATCTCATGAATTCCATGTGGTACTCCCAAACATTAATACTACCCTGTTTGAGGACCTTGAACTCAGTGGCACGGGCTTCCTTTGTCTCGGCAGGCAAGAAGTGGTCCATGAAAGCATCTACGAACTCATCCCATCTAGTCGGAGAACTCCCCTCCTCGCAGGAATCCTCTCACATCTAGAACCATGAACGTGCCGCTCCTTTCAACTTGTATGAGGCCAACTCTACCCCCTTGTAGCCTTCATCACTCTAAGGGTCTTATATATTTCATCAAGAAAGTCCAGTGGGTCGGCCACTGGATCTGTGCCTGAGAATTATGGAGGGGCTAACCGCAAGAACTGGTGGAATCTAGAGCCAGAGGAATCTCCCTTTCCGCCGGAGGATGCAGGGGCATCATAGGATCTCTCAGCCTGGGCGGCCACTAACTGTGTGAACATGTGAATGACTCCTCTAGGATCCTCGTTAGAGGTACCAGAACCAGAAGCTAGAACTGTATCAGAGTCAGGAACACTAGCAGGAGGGATGGTGGCATCCTGTGCCGCAGCTGGAATAGGGATACTTGGGTTTTGAATAGATGGTCCAGGCAAATTCAGGATTGGTGGGTCATTTTTGCCCACGACATCGGGTATATGATTTGCAGCCACACTTGGGCCGGCATTGGCACCAAGGCCGAGTCTAGCCTTCTTCTTAGGCGCCACACTCTGAAAAGTTTTGAACAATGCGTGAATTAGACATAAATACTTCCACTATGCACTTTACCGCACGATATAGAATAACTAAGAAATGGGTAATTTCCTAAATGTCGAGCAGCCCCCAACTTATAGATATGGTCGACAACACACCGATAAGAAGGGCGCGCTACTGGACACGGCTCCGAGATATCCTAGGACACTTTAAAACCTTAGGCTCTGATACCAAGTTTGTCACGCCCCAAATCGAGGGACATGACCGGCGCCTGACCGGGTAGCCCCAGTCAAACGGACCTGGGTGCCTTTCTATCCCACGCGTTATCCCTGTGTTGTTTATTACTCATAAGTCAAAGATCTTACCAATTTTAACTGAATTCACAATGTACAAACATAACCATACGATTGATTTACTAACAAGTTTACAATTTTTACAATGCCCGACATATACATACATAGGCCATAATCCCACAGTTTACATGTCTACGGAGCCTTTAGGATTACAAAAGAGGATACAATACTTGCCGGTAACAAGGCTTTGGCTATACCTTACAAAATCAAAATAAAGTCTAAAACAAAAGTGGCATGAGGCACATAAGGCACCGAGGAAGAAAAGGGCTCACCAAAACGGGCAGTGGAAGATGAATAATACTACTGCCGATGAGCTGAAGTGCTTGCTACTGATCCACCTACAATTATAACACGAATGTAGCGTCCCCGATAAAAGGGACGTCAGTATACTGGAATTGTACTGGTATGTATGGACAAACTTTGTCCCAAGTAAACTCAAGCCATTAAACAAGTAAACACGATGATAAGACAACCAATAAATTACACCAAAAATTAATAAGCCAGCCAACCATGTTTTCTACATTTTCCTCATTTCAAATAATTCTCAACACAAAACACGATTTAAGATCAACAAGGATATCAACAACCAATCAATCACGTAAAACACAACTAGTCAAACAAAGGGACAATCAGTGCCCCACATGTTGCAAACTCTCCTACTGTCTACTTTCACAATTTCACATCAATGATTTTATATCTATTTTAATAGCGATTTCTATCGCTTTCCATCCTTATTACCTCATCCACCTTTATTACCTCGGCCACCCTTATCACCCCAACCCACACCTTATTTCTTTGTTTTGCGGCGTGCAACCCGATCCCACCGTACATTTTCAATGACAAGAATCACAAACAACAAACAAGGCACCATACAAGATCACAACAAGTGCAAATAAGCAATTTACAAATTGGTTAATATTCTCAAATACTTTTCAAACCAATATCACAACCAAGTTACAATGTTTCCATATTCGAGAGTACCCATACCATTATGTTCAACAATTTACCACAATTCATGTGTTTCATTTATTTCCTCAAGAAACCATGTATGACATCACAACAATTGTTCTAAATTCTTTACCAATTTCAATTCTTGTTTCGGTTCATATTCCATATCAAACCACACATAGTTCAACATCAATTGAATACTCAATAACAAAATCAAGGAATTACACACAATCTCTCAAATTAACACATACCAAACGAATTGCACACGTAAGGGCGATTTCACAAGAATCAAAGTTAGCCATATATACCTAGTGTCGGGTTATCTTCCTTTAACCTCCTACTTTGTGCTTACCCAAATTATTCTATTTTTGCCCACCTCGTTCTTGCAGACTCTCACTTCTACTCACTTCTTTTTACTAAAAATAAAGTTCAATAACATGCATGAGTGTTAAATTCTATTTTCAAAAGCTATTATATGAAAACCTTTCTTTACCCATTTTAAAAACTGAAAATCAAAGAAAAATGGTTAGGTTTTATACCTTGTAGTGATTGGGGAAGATAAATCTTTGCCCTAGGATATTTTGGACCAAACGATTTGAAACAATTCTTGAAGATAATTGGACTTCTCTCTCTAGAACCCCTCTTTCCTCTCTCTAGTTTTGGTAAGAAAATGTATGAAAAATGAAGCTTGAGGATGTTTTATTAAAGAAGGGGTCGGGTCAAATTTTATAAAAATTCTAGGCAGAGTCAATTCTGCGGTCGCATCTGCGATCGCAGAATCAACATGCAGTCCGCATAATGGACCGCAGAATTTCCTAAAAAATTGCATATGTTCTGTTACAGATGCGACCAAAATGCGTTCCGCATTCGTGTTCTGCGGTCGCAGATTGCATTGCAGATTTGACACTTAAAAATTCTTGAGAAATTATACGGTGGATCTGCGGTCCGCAGATCCATTCTGCGATTGCATAATTGAACGCATTTTAAATATGATTTTTGGAAAACATTCTGTTTAGCTCTGCGGTAGGAATGCGGTCCGCATAGCAGATCTGTGATCGCATTCATGTCCACAGAATCGACACTTTCTAGAAAAAATTGTTCTTTCAATTTTTGAAACTTAAATCACTACCAAGGGTCCGAACCGCGACGAGCAAGAAGTCTACGCATTCCTAACACATTATTCGAACCATGACACCACAGCTACTAGGTTTTAAGCAAAAACATTTTACGGGGCCTTACATCCTCCCCCCTTAAAATCATTCGTCCTCGAATGAGGATTTTAAAAATCAGTTGGTTTTGAAAAAACTTGATATGCAAATTGTCAAAATTTATACTAACTCCTATATTTTAGAAAACTTTTTCCAGAGTTTCCTTTGTATTATGGACATATCCACCTGTCAGAGAGCCCCCAAAACACACTACCAAACAACAACACATATTTACAACAATTTCCACAGCTTGCACACACTTTCTTACCTCAACGATCGCACATATTCTAACACGTTGTTACATTTGCACATAAACTAGTGACTTTCAATAAGTCATTACCTTATTTAACCTCGTTTCGATACACCACATACACATAAGAAACCCATTATCAATCTACACTTACTATTAGTTGTTTATTTAAGACATGAATCTTTATAAGGCTTCCATTTATCAAGAAAGGTTTAAGTGACCCAAGGTAACAACACCTATAACTTTTGCGAAAAAGGAAGAAACTTTACTAGCATTAAGAAGGAAATAATTCGGACAAGACGATAGTTACTAGAAGTAGAGGGTTACCTAATTCCTTCTACGCTTCACCAAACAAATAGGGGTACTTTCCCTTCATCTCTTTTTCTACTTCCCACGTGGCCTCCTAAAATTGTTGACTTCGCCACAATACTTTGACAGAGGCAACTTCCTTATTCCTCAACTTACGAATTTGCCTATCAGGGATGGCAACTGGAACTTCTTCATATGAAAAATCTTCATTAACCTCAATATCCTCGACCGACATGATGGTGGATAGATCTCCAATCCCTTTCTTCAACATGGACACATGGAACACCGGGTGTACTAATGACATTTCAGTAGGCAACTCCGGCCTATAAGCAACTTGCCCAATCCTTTGAACAATCTGATATGGACCAACATACCTAGGACACAATTTCCCTTTTTTTTCGAATCGCATTACTCCCTTCATAGGAGATACCCTCAAGAACACCCAATCATCAACTTGAAACTCCAAATCTCTTTGGCGAATGTCTGCATAGGATTTTTGGCGACTCTGTGCAGTTTTCATTCTCTCCTGAATAACCTTGACTTTTTCCATAGATTGGTACACCAGATCTGGCCCTAGCAATTCCGCTTCACCTACCTCAAACCATCCAATTGGCGACCTACACCTTCTTCCGTACAATGCCTCAAATGGGGCCATCTGAATGCTAGCATGAAAGCTATTATTATACGCAAATTCTATCAGTGCCAAGCGTTCATCCCAATTACCTTTGAAATCCAAGACACAAGCTCGCAACATATCTTCAAGCGTCTGAATAGTCCGGTCGGCCTGACCGTCAGTCTTCGGATGGAAAGCTGTGCTGAGATTTACCTGAGTTCCCAAACCATGCTGAAAATTCTTAAAAAATTAGCTGTGAACTGAGCCCCACAATCTGAGATGATAGAAAGTGGATTGCCTTGAAGGCTTACTATCTCCTTGATGTACAACTTAGAATATTGCTCCGCAGTATCAGTGGATTGACTGGCAGGAAGTGAGCTGATTTGGTGAGTTCATCCACTGTCACCCATATTGAGTCGAACTTGCTCTGAGTGCAAGGTAACCCCACCACGAAATCCATATTGATCATCTCCCATTTCCACCTTGGTATTTCTTTAAGCTGAGTTAATCCACCGGGCGCTCGGACTTCACTTGCTGACAGTTCGAGCATTTAGATACAAAGTTCGCCACATCCCTTTTCATACAGTTCCACAATAAATCTCCTTGAGATCACGATACATTTTCGTGGAACCTGGGTGCACAGATTACCTAGAAATATGAGCCTCTGCCATCACTCTCTCCGGAAGCTCGTCCACGTCCGGAACACATAGTCTAACTTGACACCGCAATACGCCATCCTCATTGCTGAGTACAAATGCTGAGGTCTTGTTATTCATAACTGCTTCCTTCACCCGAACCAATGCTGGGTCCATAAACTGCTTTTCCTTGATTTTCGCAACCAATGATGATTCTACTCCATTATGCACCATGACATTCCCCTCGTCTGACACCAAGATACAAACCCCCAAACAGGCCAATTGGTAAGCCTCCCGAGCCAGAGGACTCTGATCCATACCTAAATGAGCCAAGTTACCCATGGATTTACGGCTAAGAGCGTCGGCCACCACATTTGCCTTCCCTGGGTGGTACTATGTTAATATCATAGTCTTTGAGCAATTCTAACCACCGCCGTTGTCTCAAATTCAGCTCATTCTGTTTCAACAAATATTGGAGGCTCTTGTGGTCTGACAACACATCTATATGAACTCTATAAGGATAGTGCCTCCATATTTTCAAAGCAAACACAACAACTGCGAGCTCCAAATCATGCGTCGGATAATTCTTCTCGTGATTCTTGAGTTGCCTGGAAGCATAAGATATGACCTTCCCATGCCGCATCAATACACATCCCAAACTGACCCTGGAGGCATCACAGTAAACCACAAATCCCTCTGCGTATTCTGGCAAGGCCAATACTGGTGCCGAGGTCAATCTTGAATTCAATTCTTGGAAATTTCTCTCACATGCATCGGACCACTGGAACTTAACAATCTTTTGCATCAATTTAGTCAATGGGGAGGCGAGGAATGAAAATCCCTCCACAAACCTCTGATAGTACCCTGCCAGGTCCAAAAAGCTACGAATCTCTGTCGGGGTCGTGGGTCTAGGTCAATATTTCACTGCCGAAACCTTGTGAGGATCCACCTGAATCCCTTCACTGGAAATAACATGCCCTAGATAGGCTATGGATTCCAACCAAAACTCATATTTTGAGAACTTGGCGTACAATTGGTGCTGATGAAGGGTCTGTAATGCTGCTCCGAGGTGAATGGCATGATCCTCCCTACTACGAGAGTAAATGATGATGTCGTCAATGAATAAAATTACGAAGGAATCTAGGAATTACTTGAAAACCCGATTCATAAGATCCATAAAAGCTACTGGGGCATTGGTTAGCCCAAAAGACATGACCAAAAACTCGAAGTGGCCATAACGAGTTCTGAAGGCGGTCTTGGGGATATCCTGCTCTCTGATCTTCAACTGGTGGTACCCGGGCCGTAGATCAATTTTAGAGAAGAACATTGCTCCGTGCAATTGGTCAAATAGATCATCCACCCGGGGTAAAGGATATTTATTCTTGATGGTGACTTTGTTGAGCTGCCGATAATTAATACACATTCGAAGTGATCCATCCTTCTTCCTGACAAAATGAACTGGAGCACCCCACGGCGACACATTCGGTCGTATGAACCCTTTATCTAATAAATCCCTCAGCTGCTCCTTTAACTCCCTTAACTCTACTGGCGCCATTCTATATGGTGGAATAGATATTGGCTGAGTATATGGCCAGACATCAATCCCGAAATCAATCTCCCTATCTAGCGGGATCCCTGGAAGCTCATCCGGAAATACCTCGGGAAATTCATTTACAATTGGCACGGACTCGAGGGTAGGCACATCTGAGGTGGTGTCCGTTACCCGGACCAAATGATAGATACACCCTTTCCTGATCATCTTAGAAGCCTTAAGGTAGGAAATAAACCTACCCACCACACCATTTCCTCTCCATTCAATAACTGGCTCGTTAGGGAACTCGAATCTCATGACTCTCGTCCGACAATCAAGCTTGGTAAAGCACGAATAAAGCCAATCCATCCCCATAATTACATCAAAATCTACCATTACAAGCTCAATGAGATCGACTGTGGTAACGCGACCACTCACCGTAACAACACAATTCCTATAGACTCGTGAGGCTGTAGTAGAATCACCAATTGTAGTCGATACAGAGAACGGCTCATGAAGCTGTTCGGGTTCTACCCCAAAACTTGAAGCAATGAATGGGGTGACATAAGACAAGGAAGACCCAGACCAATGAGGGCATAGCAATCCATATTCTAAACAGACAAGATACCTGTAACAACATCTGGAGAGGTTTCAGCACTCTGGCGGCCACTTAATGCATAGAATCGACTAGGTCCACCCCTACCATGAGCTCCACCTCTAGCTGCACCACACCCTACTATTGCTGGAGGATGTGCTAATGATGTAGCAGTCAAAGAACCAGACGACTGAGCAGATCCCCTACCCATACCCTGACTGGGTGCACAACAGTCTCGTTATATGTGACCTCTCACCCCGCACCTGAAGCATATCGAAATATCTAGGTAGCACGTCTCTGTATGAAATCTCCCACACTTGGGGCATATAGGTCTCCCCTGCTGCTAGGATCTCACCCCAGGACGAACAGACTGGCGAGACCTCCTGCTGTCTGAACTGGGTCTCGAGTGACTACCCTGCTGATTACTGTGCACAGATGATGGTGCACTCACTGTGGATTGAGCATATGACTAGGATGGCCCTGATGACCCTCTCCCTGGAAGTGATCTCCCTGAATGACCCATTGACCGGGCCTCTGTGGCCTAAGCAAACCCCATTATCCTCCCATAGTTCATATCTGAGTGCAAAGCTGCTGTGGCGGCCTCATTCACTACCAAAGGGCTAAGGCCCTGAACAAACCGTCGAACCCGGGCATCCATTTACTACTAAAGGGCTAAAGCCTGAACATACCGTCGAACCCGGGCATCCATGGTCGACACTAAATGAGGAGCGTACTTGGACAGTCTCACGAATTCCATGTGGTACACCCAAACACTCATACTACCCTGTTTGAGGACCTCGAACTCAGTAGCATGGGCTTCCTTTTTCTCTGTAGGCAAGAAGTGGTCCATGAAAGCATCTACGAACTCATCCCATCTGGCCGGAGGGCTCCCCTCCTCGCGGGAATCCTCCCACATCTCGAACCATGAACGTGCCACTCCTTTTAACCTGTATAAGGCCAACTCTACCCCCTCTATAGCTGTAGCCTTCATGTCACGACCCAAATCCGGTCTAGATGGCGCCCAACAATCAAGCTAGGCCAGCCATACCAACTATTAATTATCACAACGATATCAGTCCCAAATGGACATCCCAAGAAGAATATATGAGTTTAAGAACTCCAATAATAATAGTAATGAACAAAAGTACTGACACTCCCAAAGATCCGGAGTCACAAGTCTAGAGCCTCTAACAAACCCAACAGGAATAGAGAGTACTGTATAGAAAATTACTCAAGTCTGAATACAAAAATACAAATAACATCTGGAAAGGAGAGGAGAAGCTAGGTTCTGCGAACGTAGGCAGCTACCTCAGCAACTCGATATGACACTGCAACCGCGAGAAATGCCTGTCTACTGCTCCTGAGTACCTGAGTCTGCACACAAAAGGTGCAGGGAGTAGGGGTGAGTACTAAGTACTCAGTGAGTAACAAATATATATAAGTAGCTGACAGTAAGAAATCCACAAAATACCACAATATGAAGCTACACAACAGTCCGAATCTCCTACGAACTAGCAGCAACAATACTATACAGCTACCACAGAGTAATTCAACAAATACAAATGCAATGCAATGCACATAACCGCTACGGCGTGTAGCCCGATCCAATTTAACGTCGACGGCGCTCACTGGGGGTGTGTACGGACTCCGGAGGGGCTCCTACAGCCCAAGCGCAATACTGCTGCGGCGTGCAGCCCGATCCTCATATCAACCACTGCGGCGTGCAGCCCGATCCCATGCTCAGTCCACAATAAGCAATTAAATCACAAAACAATTCATTTTTCTTAATTCCAGTTTCCAGTTCATAATTTATGAAAAATACTTTAACTTTATTAAATTTGCAAAAGCGGGTGACTTAGCATATCAATAATGTGATTTCAATTTCCAGGACTGAGATCAGTGATTTAAGAAAATATAGCTATCACATAAATATTGTCCTCTAAGGACACTACAGGTCGGCACAAGGCCCCAAACAAGGCTTACAGCCCACAATTATATCAAATACAGTGTATTTCCAACACTAACAACATATTATTCACATTCGGAATGGACCAAGTCTCAATCCCTAGTCACAATCAATCCCGCACCTGCCACGGTGTGCGAGCCACGCCCTACTAGCGTCACAATGTGCTAAGTCGGGGTTTCGAACCCTCAGGCTACCATATACACAAACTACTCACCTCTAGCCGGTCGTAGACTCGTTCGCGATGCCTTTTCCTTTGAAATTCGTTGCCTCGTGTGTAGAATCTAGTCAAATAACAATAATTATATCAAATACGGGTCGAAGAATCATAACCCATTACAATTTACATGAAATTCACATAAATACACCAAGTTGGTAAAACCCGACTTTCGGTACGCTTCTCGAAAAATTACGAAAGTCACATATTCGGAACCCTCATCTCAATACGAGTCTAAGCATATCAATTTTACCAAATTCATACTCCATTTGCTCATTCAAAACCTTGATTTTCTAAAGTTCAAGCCTAGGGTTAAATCTTCCATGAATCACCCCAAATTCTTCCATTTTCATGATATAATTGCATAATAATACCAATACTAATCATAGTTTAAGTCCATAGTTGCTTACCTGATGATTTCCCTTGAGTTTCTCTTCAAAATCGCCCAAATCGCCTCTAAAGCCGAGACCCAAATGTGTGAAATGTTTCTGAAATTTTCTAACTTCGGATACACTTAACTCACTGCGATTTTCGCTTCTGCGGACCATTTTCCGCCTCTGCGGAACCGCTTCTGCGACCAACAGGTCGCTTCTGCGAACCCAGGCCCATTTAGCCAATTCCGCTCCTGCGATCCACGGACCGCCCCTGCGCATCCGCTTCTGCGGAAATTCGTCCGCTTCTGCAGAATGATCCGCATCTGCGACCAAGAGTCCGCTCCAGCGGACTCGCCTATGCGATCAACCACCCGCTCCTGCGGACTTCAACATCACGCCTCAAGACCGCTTCTGCGATCGCCCTCACGCACCAGCGAAGCCGCCCCTGCGGGCCAGGCTCTGCTTCAGCGGTTGACTCCGCTTCTGCGCCTCTTTGTCCGCTCCCGCGGAGTCGCTCCTGCGCTCCCATTTCCGCAGGAGCGAAAACAACAGAACCAGTGCACCAGGTCTATAATTTTCCATATTTTCTCTCGTTTGGCTATCCGAAAACACCCCGAGGCCCCCGGGACCTCATCCAAACACACCAACACGTCCTAATTCCTTATTCGAACTTATTCCAATCATAAAAACACCATCCTAAACATTAAAATCACCAATTTCCCACGGATTCAAGCCTAAATTTCTTAAAACCTTCCGAATTACACATTCGATCAAAAACCCGATCAGACGACGCCCGAATGACCTGAAATTTTGCAGGCACATCCAAAATTATCTAACGGAGCTACTGCAACTGTCGGAATTCCATTCCAACTCCCAAATCAAAATATCAACTACCATCCGGTTTTCGCCAAAAATCAACATTCGCCAATTCAAGCCTAAAACTACACTGGACCTCCGAATTCAATTCCGATTGCTCTCCTAAGTCATAATTGATCCCCCGGAACTAGTCAAATCATCAGAATCCGGTTCCGAGCACTCTAACTCAATAGTCAACTCTTGGTTGACTTCTCATATTCAAGCCTTCTTCAAACATGCTATTTGTTTCATTTTCAATCCAAATCACTCCTAACTCACCCGATATACTCTAATACTGTTATAAAAGCATAAGATATGCAAATGCAAGGTAACGGGGTGGTAATTCCCGTAACGACGGGCCGGGTCGTTACATTCTCACCAACTTAAACAAACGCTCGTCCGCGAGCGGGTTAAGAAACATACCTATAGTATCAAACAAGTGTGGATATCTGCTTCGCATCTCCTGCTCGGTCTCCCAAGTTGCTTCCTTCACGGGACAACCTCTCCACTGCACTTTCACTGAAGCTATGTCCTTGGATCTCAGCTTACGAACCTGTCGACCCAAAATGGCTACTGGTTCTACATCATAAGTCAAGTCCTCATCTAGGTGTATCATGCTGAAGTCCAACACGTGAGATGGGTCTCCGACATACTTCCGGAGCATAGATACATGGAACACCGGGTGAACTCCCGACAAGCTGGGTGGCAAAGCAAGCATATAAGCCACCTCCCCAACTTTCCTAAGCACCTCAAAAGGTCCAATAAACCTTGGGCTCAACTTCCCTTTCTTTCCAAACCTCATAACACCCTTCATAGGCGAAACCTTCAGCAACACCTTCTCACCTACTGAACAAGACACATCTCGGACCTTCCGGTCCGCATAACTCTTCTGACGCGACTGAGCTGTGCGAAGTCTCTCTTGAATCACCTTCACCTTGTCTAAGGCATCTTGGACTAACTCTGTCCCTAACAACCTAGCCTCGCCGGGCTCAAACCAACCGACTGGAGACCTACACCGCCTCCCATATAAAGCTTCATACGGCGCCATCTGAATGCTGGACTGATAGCTATTATTATAAGCAAACTCCGCCAAAGGCAAATAATCAGCCCATGAACCACCAAAATCAATGACACAAGCACGCAACATGTCCTCCAATATCTGAATAGTACGCTCAGACTGCCCATCCGTCTGTGGATGAAATGTTGTGCTCAGCTCTACCTGTGAACCCAACTCTCGCTGAAAAGTCCTCCAGAACTGAGAAGTGAACTGGGTACCTCTGTCCGATATAATAGAAATGGGAACTCCATGCAATCTCACTATCTCACGGATGAATATCTCTGCCAACCGCTCCGAGGAATAAGTAGTACACACACTGGGATGAAGTGAGCTGACTTGGTCAACCTATCCACCACCACCCAAACTGAATTGAATTTCCTCGCTGTCCGAGGGAGTCCACTAACAAAGTCCATAGTTATTCTTTCCCACTTCCACTCCGGAATATCAATACGCTGGAATACACCACCAGGTCTCTGATGCTCATACTTGACCTGCTGACAGTTTAGACACCGAGCCACATGGCTCACAATATCTTTCTTCATCTTTCTCCACCAGTAATGCTGCTTCAAATCCTGATACATCTTCGCGGCTCCTGGATGAATAGAATACCGCGAGCTGTGGGCTTCCTCCAATATCAACTCACGAAGGCCATCAACATTGGGCACGCATATCCGGCCCTGCATCCGCAATACACCATCACTATCAATAGTGACATCTCTAGCATCATCATGCTGAACTCCGTCCTTAAGGACAAGTAAGTGTGGATCATCATACTGGCGCTCTCGAATACGATCATATAAAGAAGAACGAGCTACTACACAAGCCATCACCCGAGTGGGCTCAGAAATATCCAGCCTCACCATCTGATTAGCTAACGCCTGAACATCAACTGCTAGGGGTCTCTCCCCAACTGGAATATACGCCAAACTGCCCATACTAATAGCCTTCCGGCTCAATGCATCAGCCACTACATTGGCTTTCCCTGGATGGTATAAGATAGTAATATCATAGTCTTTAAGCAATTCAAGCCATCTCCGCTGCCTCAAATTTAGATCTTTTTGCTTAAACAAATGCTGAAGGTTGCGGTGGTCTGTATATACATCACAAGATACACCATATAGGTAATGCCTCCAAATCTTCAAGGCATGAACAATAGCAGCTAACTCCAAATCATGAACGGGGTAGTTCTTCTCGTGGGGCTTTAGCTGACGAGAAGCATATGCAATAACTCTACCCTCCTGCATCAACACACAACCGAGTCCAACTCTAGAAGCATCACAATACACCGTATATGACCCTGAAGTTGATGGCAACACAAGTACTGGAGCGGTAGTCAAAGCCTCCTTGAGCTTCTGAAAGCTCTCCTCACATTCATCAGACCACACAAATGGAGCATTCTTCTATGTCAACTTAGTCAACGGTGAAGCAATAGATGAGAAACCCTGAACAAACCGGCGATAATAGCCTGCCAAGCCAAGAAAACTCCGAATCTCTGTAGCTGAGGAAGGTCTGGGCCAATTCTGCACTGCCTCAACCTTCTGTGGATCAACCCGAATACCATCACTAGACACTATATGTCCCAGAAAACCGACAGTATCAAGCCAGAATTCACACTTAGTGAATTTCGCATAGAGCTTCTCTTCTCTCAACCTCTGCAATACCACTCTCAAGTGCTGTGCATGCTCCTCCTGACTGCGTGAATACACCAGAATATCATCAATAAACACAATCACAAAAGAATCAAGGTACGGCCGAAATACGCTATTCATCAAGTGCATGAATGCGGCTGGGGCATTAGTCAGCCCGAAAGACATCACCAGGAACTCGTAGTGCCCATATCGCGTCGTGAACGCTGTCTTCATAATGTCTGAGTCCCTGATCTTCAACTGATGATAGCCCGATCGAAGATCAATCTTAGAAAATACACTAGCTCCCTATAGCTGATCAAATAGGTCCTCAATACGAGGCAATGGGTACTTATTCTTCACTGTTACCTTGTTCAGCTGCCTGTAATCAATGCAGATTCTCATTGTGCCATCTTTCTTCTTCACGAACAACACCGGTGCACCCCAAGGTGACACACTCGGATGAATGAAACCCTTATCTAAGAGTTCCTGAAGTTATTCCTTCAATTCTTTTAACTCCGCTGGTGCCATGCGATAGGGAGGAATAGAAATGGGCTGAGTGCCCGGCACCAAGTCAATACCAAAGTCAATATCTCTGTCAGGTGGCATGCCCGGCATGTCTGCTAGAAATACATCCGGAAACTCCCTCACAATGGGGACCGAATCAAGACTGGGTGTCTCAGCCTCAACATTTCTAATGAAGGCCAAATAAGATAAACAACCCTTGCCAATAATTCATTGGGCCTTTATATAAGAAATCACCCTGTCGGACACATAATCAGTCAAGCCACGCCACTCGATCCTCGGATTATCTGGAATAGCTAGTGTGACTGTCTTGGCATGACAGTCCAGAATCGCATGGTAAGGAGATAGCCAATCCATGCCTAGAATTACATCGAAATCTACCATGCCCGGTAGTAATAAATCAACTCGGGTCTCCGGACCCCCAATAGTAATAATACAGGATCGATATACCTGATCCACAACAACAGTATCCCCCACTGGGGTAGACACATGTACGGGCAAAGCAAGAATACCACGGGACATACCCAAATGATGTGCAAAATAAGTAGAGACATAAGAATAGGTGGATCCGGGATCAAATAAGACAGAAGCATCCCTGTGGCAGACTGAGATAATACCTGAAATAACCGCATCTGAAGCACTAGCATCCTTCCTATCCGGAAGAGCATAGAAACGAGCCTGGCCTCCACCAGTACGATCCTCACCCCTAGGGCGACCTCTGGATACCTGGCCACCAGTCCTAGCCGATTGTGCTGGCGCCGAAGAAACAGGAGTAGAAGACGAAGGTTAATTCCTCTGCTGAGACCGCCTACGAAGCCACTGAGGACACTCTCTCTTGATATGGTCCAAGTCGCCACACTCAAAATAATGGCCCGAAGATGGAAGGAGGGGCTGCTGAGGACCCCTCGCTACAGATGAATCTGGTGCTGAGGAAGCAGGACCAGAGCTCTAAGCTGGAAGAGCACTCAATGCAGGATGACTCTGCTGACGGCCCTGCTGACCCTGATAACCCTGATGGCCCTAACGACCACGATCTGATGAAACTCCACTGGACTCTGCACGTCCAGACTAATGAGATCTGAAAGAACGACCTCTGCTATGCTGAAATTGGCCCCTAGACGGAGCACCGCTATAACTGCCAGTACCACGAGGCCTCTTAGCCTCTCTCTCCTCCCGCTCTCTGCGGCGATCCGTCTCAATGTGACGGGCAGCATCAACCACCTCCTCAAAGGTAACTGCCGAAACTCTCTCCCTGGTCATCAATATGCGAATGGGATAAATAAGGCCATCGATAAATCTCCGAATTCTCTCTCTGTCCGTAGGAACCATCCACATGGCATGACGGGCCAACTGTGTGAATCTCATCTCGTACTGATTAACCGTCATATCTCCCTGCTTCAACCACTCGAACTGACATCGCAGCTCCTCTCTCTAAGACTAAGGCACGTACTTCTCCAAGAATACCGTGGAGAACTGCTGCCAAGTGAGGGGCACTGCCCCAGCGGGCCTACGCCTCTCGAAATCCTCCCACCACTAAAATGTTGCACCTGTGAACTAAAAAGTGGTGAATGAAACACCGCTGGACTCTAGAATTCCCGCGGTGCGAAGCATGCGCTAACATCTGTCAAGAAAACCCTGGGCGTCCTCGCCCTCAGAACCACTGAATGTCGGAGGCTGTAGCCTCTCAAATCTCTCCAAACGACGCTGCTCATCGTCGGGCATAGCTGGAACCATATAAGCGGGAACTGGTGCAACGGGCGCAACTGGCTGGACTGGCTCGGGTGTGTGAGCCACGAGGGTCTGATTCCCTCCCCCTGCCTGTGAAGAAGATACTGCAGCAGTAGCTGCAACTACCTGAGCCAAGCCTGTGCACACTGATAAGATCTGAGCCAAGGTCTCCTGAAGACCCGGTATCACAATGGGCACTGCCGGTGCCTGAACCTGAGTTGTCGGAGCGTTTGCCGCTGGAATCTGGTCCTGAGTCTGGGCCACTGGCGCAGGAATTTGACCCTGAGTCTGGTCAGCTGGTGGGTCAGCAGGTGCTGGCACTGCTGCCCTACCTCTACCACGACCACGGCCTCTGTGTGCCAATGGTGGTCGTCCGCCACGTCCGTTAGCTCGTGTTCTCGCCATCTGCGAGAGAATAGAATATGGAAAATTTTAATTTCATGATAACACAGATCGCACGATATGAATCCAAGAAAATGAGATTTTTCCTAAAGTTTATGTAGCCCTTCGAGGATAGATACGGACGTTTACGTACCGATCCGCGAAAGCCTACTAAACCGGCTCATGACTCGCGAGTCCTAATAAACCTAGAGCTCTGATACCAACTTGTCACGACCCAAATGCGGTCGTGATGGCGCCCAACAATCAAGCTAGGCCAGCCAGACCAACAATTCAATTATCACAACGATATCAGTCCCAAATGGACATCCCAAGAAGAATATATGAGTTTAAGAACTCCAATAATAATAGAAATGAACAAAATACTGACACTCCCAAAGATCCGGAGTCACAAGTCTAGAGCCTCTAACAAAACCCAACAGGAATAGAGAGTACTATATAGAAGTACTCAAGTCTGAATACAAAATACAAAATAACAACTGGAAATGAGAGGAGAAGCTAGGTTCTGCGAACGTAGGCAGCTACCTCAGCAACTCGATATGACACTGCAAACGCTGGAAATGCCTGTCTACTGCTCCTGAGTACCTGAATCTGCACACAAAGGTGCAGGGAGTAGGGGTGAGTACTAAGTACTCGGTGAGTAACAAATATATATAAGTAGCTGACAGTAAGAAATCCACAAAATACCACAATATGAAGCTACACTACAGTCCGAATCTCCTACGAACTAGCAGCAACAATACTATACAGCTACCACAGAGTAATTCAACAAATACAAATGCAATGCAATGCACATAACCGCTACGGCATGTAGCCCGATCCAATTTAACGTCGACGGCGCTCACTGGGGGTGTGTACAGACTCCGGAGGGGCTCCTACAGCCCAAGCGCAATACTGTTGCGGCGTGCAGCCCGATCCTCATATCAACCACTGCGGCGTGCAGCCCGATCCCATGCTCAGTCCACAATAAGCAATTAAGTCACAAAACAATTCATTTTCCTTAATTCCAGTTCTGAATTCATAATTTATGAAAAATACTTTAACTTTATTAAATTTGTAAAAGCCGGTGACTTAGCATTTCAAAGTGTGATTTCAATTTCCAGGACTGAGATCGGTGATTTAAGCAATTATAGCTATCACATAAATATTGTCCTCTAAGGATGCTACAGATCGGCACAAGGCCCCAAACAAGGCTTACAGCCCACAATTATATCAAATACAGTGTATTTCCAACACTAAAAACATATTATTCACATCCGGGATGGACCAAGTCTCAATCCCTAGTCACAATCAATCCCGCACCTGCCACGGTGTGCGAGCCACGCCCTACTAGCGTCACAATGTGCTAAGCCGGGGTTTCGAACCCTCAGAGGCTACCATATACACAAACTACTCACCTCTAGCCGGTCGTAGACTCGTCCGCGATGCCTTTTCCTTTGAAATTCGTTGCCTCGTGTGTAGAATCTAGTCAAATAACAATAATTATATCAAATACGGGTCGAAGAATCATAACCCATTACAATTTACATGAAATTGGCATAAATACACCAAGTTGGTAAAACCCGACTTTCGGTACGCTTCTCGAAAAATTACGAAAGTCACATATTCGGAACCCTCATCTCAATACGAGTCTAAGCATATCAATTTTACCAAATTCGGACTCCATTTGCTCATTCAAAACCTTGATTTTCTAAAGTTCAAGCCTAGGGTTAAATCTTCCATGAATCACCCCAAATTCTTCCATTTTCATGATATAATTGCATAATAATACCAATACTAATCATAGTTTAAGTCCATAGTTGCTTACCCGATGATTTCCCTTGAGTTTCTCTTCAAAATCGCCTAAATCGCCTCTAAAGCCGAGACCCAAATGTGTGAAATATTCTGAAATTTTCTAACTTCTGATACACTTAACTCACTGCGATTTTTCGCTTCTGCGGACCATTTTCCGCCCCTGCGGAACCGCTTCTGCGACCAACTGGTCGCTTCTGCGAACCCAGGCCCATTAGCCAATTCCGCTCCTGCGATCCACGGACCGCCCCTGCGCATCCGCTTCTGCGGAAAATTCATCCGCTTCTGCGGAAATGATCCGCTTCTGCGACCAAGAGTCCGCTCCAGCGGACTCTCCTATGCGATCAAACATCCGCTTCTGCGGATTTCCCCATCACGCCTCAAGACCGCTTCTGCGATCGACCTCTCGCACCAGCGAAGCCGCCCTTGCGGACCAGGCTCTGCTTCAGCAGTCGACTCCGCTTCTGCGCCTCGTTGTCCGCTCCTGCGGAGTCGCTCCTGCGCTCCCATTTCCGCAGGAGTGAAAACAACAGAAGCAGTGCACCAGTTCTGCAATTTTCCATATTTTCACTCGTTTGGCTATCCGAAAATACCCCGAGGCCCCCGGGACCTCATCCAAACACACCAACACATCCTAATTCCTTATTCGAACTTGTTCCAATCATAAAAACACCATCCTAAACATTAAAATCACCAATTTTCCACGGATTCAAGCCTAAATTTCTTAAAACTTTCCGAATTACACATTCGATCAAAAACCCGATCAAACGACGCCCGAATGACCTGAAATTTTGCAGGCACATCCAAAATCACCTAACGGAGCTACTGCAACTGTCGAAATTCCATTCCGACTCCCGGATCAAAATATCACCTACCATCCGGTTTTCGCCAAAAATCAACCTTCGCCAATTCAAGCCTAAAACTACACCGGACCTCCGAATTCAATTCCGATTGCTCTCCTAAGTCATAATTGATCCCCGGAACTAGTCGAATCATCAGAATCCGGTTCCGAGCACTCTAACTCAATAGTCAACTCTTGGTTGACTTCTCATATTCAAGCCTTCTTCAAACATGCTATTTGTTTCATTTTCAATCCAAATCACTCCTCTCACCCGATATACTCTAATACTATTATAAAAGCATAAGATATGCAAATGCAAGGTAACAGTGTGGTAATTCCCGTAACGACGGGCCGGGTCGTTACACTTCATCACTCTAAGGGTCTTATATATTTCATCAAGAAAGTCATGTGGGTCGGCCTTTGGATCTATGCCTGAGAATTCTAGAGGGGCTAACCGCAAGAACTGGTGGACTCTAGAACCAGAGAAATCTCCCTGTCCGCTGGAGGATGCAGGGGCATCATGGGATCTCTGGGACTGGGGCCACTAACTGTGTTAACATGTGAATGGCTCCTCTAAGATCCTTGTAAGAGATACAAGAACCAGAAGCTGGAACTGTATCAGAGTCAGGAACACTGGTAGGAGGGATTGTGGCATCCTCTGCCGCAGCTGGAATAGGGACACTTGGGTTTTGAATAGATGGTCTAGGCAAATTCAGGACTAGTGGGTCATTTTCGCCCACGGCTTCGGGTACATGATTTTCAGCCACACTTGGGCCGGCATTGGCACCAAGGCCGAGTCTAGCCTTCTTCTTAGGCGCCATACTCTGATTATTTTGGAACAAGGCACGAATTAGACTTAAATACTTTCACTATGCACTTTACCACACGATATAGAATAACAAAGAAATGGGTAATTTTCTAAATGTCCGTGCAACCCCCAACTTATAGATGTGGTCGAGAACACACCGATAAGAAGGGCGCTACTAGACACGGCTCCGAGATATCCTAGGACACATTAAAACCTTAGGCTCTAATACCAAGTTTTTCACGACCCAAATCTAGGGACATGACCGCCGCCTGATCGGGTAGCCCTAGTCAAGCGGACCTGGGTGCCTTTCTATCCCACGCATTACCCCTGTGTTGTTTATTACTCATAAGCCAAAGATCTTCCCAATTTTAATTGAATTCACAATGTACAAACATAACAATACGATTGATTTACTAACAAGTTTACAATTTTTACAACGCCCGACATATACATACATAGGCCATAATCCCACAATTTACATGTCTACGGAGCCTCTAGGATTACAAAAGAGTATACAATACTTGCCGGTAACAAGGATCTGGCTATACCTTACAAAATCAAAATAAAGTCTAAAACAAAAGTGGCATGAGCCACACAGGGCCCCGAGGAAGAAAAGGGCTCACCAAAACGGGCAGTGGAAGATGAAGTATACTACTGCCGATGAGCTGAAGTGCCTGCTACTGATCCACCTACAATCATAACATAAATGTAGCGTCCCCAGCAAAAGGGACGTCAATATACTAGAATTGTACTGGTATGTATGGACAAACTTTGTTCCAAGTAAACTCAAGCAATTAAACAAGTAATCACGATGATAAGACAACCAATAAATTACACCAAGAATTAATTAAGCCAGCTAACCATGTTTTCCACGTTTTCCTCATTTCAAATAATTCTCAACACAAAACACGATTTAAGATCAACAAGGAGAACAACAACCAATCAATCACGTAAAACACAAGTAGTCAAACAAAGGGGCAATCAGTGCCCCACAGGTTACGAACTCTCCTACTGTCTCCTTTCATAATTTCACATCAATGATTTTATATCAATTTCAATAGCGATTTCGATCGCTTTCCATCCTTATTACCTCGTCCACCCTTATTACCTCGGCCACCCTTATCACCCCAACCCACACCTTATTTCTTTGTGTTGCGGCGCGCAACCCGATCCCACCGTACCGTTTCAATCACAACAATCACAAACAACAAACAAGGCACTACACAAGATCACAACAAGTGCAAATAAGCAATTTACAAATTGGTTCATGTTCTCAAATACTTTTCAAACCAATATCACAACCAAGTTACAATGTTTCCATATTCGAGAGTACCCATACCATTATGTTCAACAATTTACCACAATTCATGTGTTTCATTTCTTTCCTCAAGAAACCATGTATGACATCACAACAATTCTTCTCAATTCTTTACCAATTTCAATTCCCTTTTTATGTTTCGGTTGATATTCCATATCACACCACATATGGTTCAACATCAATTGAATATTCAACAACAAAATCAAGGAATTACACACAATCTCTCAAATTAACACATGCCAAACGAATTCCACACGAAATGGCGATTTCACAAGAATCAAAGTTACCCATACATACCTGGTGTCGGGTTTTCTTCCTTTAACCTCCTACTTTCTGCTTACCCAAATTATTCTATTTTTTCCCACCTCGTTCTTGCAGACTCTCACTTCTACTCACTTCTTTTTACTAAAAAATCAAGTTCAATAACACGCATGAGTGTTAAATTCTATTTTCAAAAGCTATTATATGAAAAACTTTCTTTACCCATTTTAAAAACTGAAAATCAAAGAGTAATGGTTAGGGTTTTTACCTTGTAAAGATTGGGGAAGATGAATCTTTGCCCTAGGATCTTTCGGACCAAACGATTTGAAACAATTCTTGAAGATAATTGGACTTCTCTCTCTAGAACCCCTCATTCCTCTCTCTAGTTTTGGTGAGAAAACGTATGAAAAATGAAGGTTGAGTGTGTTTTATTAAAGAAGGGGTCGGGTCAAATTTTATAAAAATTCTGGGCCGAGTCAATTCTACGGTCGCATCTGCGATCGCAGAATCAATATGCGGTCCGCATAATGGACCGCAGAATTGCCTAAAAAATTGCATATGTTCTGTTATGGAATGCGATCAGAATGCGGTTAGCATTCGTGTTCTTTGGTCGCATATTGCACCGCAGATTTGACACGTAAATGTTCTTGAGAAATTATGCAGTGGATCTACGGTTCGCAGATCCATTTTAGCGATCGCATAATTGATCGCATTTTCAACATGATTTTTGGAAAACATTTTGTTAAGCTCTGCGGTAGGAATGTGGTCCGCAGAGCAGATATGCTGGTTCCATTCCCGGAGACCCAGACATACTGAGATACGTACTGAGGGTTCAATTCCCGGAGATCCTGAGATATTGAGATACAGGCTACGATTTATATTCCCGGAGATCCAGAGATACTAAGATGCGGAATGCGGGTTCAATTCTCGGAGATCCTGAGATATTGAGATCCGGGATGTGGGTTTGATTCCCGGAGACCCAGAGATAATGAGATACGGACTGCGGATTCAATTCCCGGAGATACTGAGATATTGACATATTGAGATACGGGCTGCGGGTTCGATTCCTCAAGACCGACAGATACTAATATACGCACTGCGAGTTCATTCCTGGAGATCCTAGTCTTATTGATTTGTACATTTTTATGTTTGATTTGTCCTTGTTAGCTTAATTGTAAACGGTTGCAGTATTTACTTCATTGTTGTTATTTCAGTCTTATTCTCATTTGAACTGCACGATATTATTATTATCATTATTTTTATTATTTCTCGGTAGGGCCCTAACCTTCTTCGTCACTACTCCATCGAGGTTAGGCTTGGCACTTACTGAGTACCGCCGTGGTGTACTCATACTACTCTTCTATAGACTTTTGTTGTGCAGATCCAGGTACATCAGATCAGGCTCACTATAGGTGATTTAGGAGCACCTTCAGGAGACTCGAGGTATGATCTGCTACGTCCACAGATCCGTAGGGTCATCTTCTAGTATTATTAGTAATATAAGCTATTCCCTTATTTTGTTGTATAGACACTCTTGATGTATAGAACCACAATTGTACTCTTTCTTAGTCTGTGTTGCCCGTGAGTTTCCGTGTCTTGGTAGTTGTGTTTTCTTCTGGTATTTGGCAAAGTGTATGTGCCGAGCGGCACTTATTACATTTCTTTTACATCATTCTGCTGTTATCTTATCTTTTCTTTCGTGAAAGTGTATATTCCGCATTGTGTTAGGCTTACCTAGTCGCAAAGGCTGGGCGTCATCATGACATGTTCACGATTCGTGAACTAGGGCCGTGACATGAAACTGATATAAAATCTTTGTCGATGTCAACCCTCAAGAAGCTAGTGCACAAGATTGGGATGCGAAGGCTCAAGAATGTGAATTGATGATCTCATCGGGGCGAGTTAACGCGCGTTGCACTCTTTTTCCCTTACAAGGTTTTGTTCTACTGGGTTTTTCTTTCAAGGTTTTTAACGAGGCAACCAAAAGGCGTATTGTTAGATATGTGTACTCTTTTTCCTTCTCTAGAATTTTTTTCCCACTGGGTTTTAATTTATTTAAGGTTTTAACGAGGCACATTATCTGTTGAATAGACATTCCGGGGGAGTGTTATAAATTGAATTGTATTTATGGTGGATGTCCATATTTGGAGAGATTTTAGGGTTTATTACTTGGTGGCCAAGTCACCATCTCCCTATAAATAAAGAGTTCTATTCCAATGTAATTCATCCTAGACTTGAATAAGAATTCCCTCTCTCTCTTTCTCTACAATTTGTTCTTCTTCTTTTATTGTGTATATATATGTATATACATATACATATATATATATATATATATATATATATATATATATATATATATATATATATATATATATATATATATATATGGAAAGGGAAATATAGTCGACCAAGGGCAAATTTGACATTTTGCATATCCATAAAAATGTTTTCCAATAGTTATCTCAATGCTCGCTGATGTAGCTTCTCTCAAATATAATTCTAGAAGAATCAACTTTTACTTATTTTGTTCCAAGGTTGGAGAAAAATTCTGAAGCTTATACATTAGTCCATCAGGAAGGAATTAGAAGGTTTTCTATTCCATCATCTTCCTCAATTTTTTAAAATATTTATTCCCTAACTTTTGCTTTTTTTTTTCATGTACTGCTAAATTTATGAAAAACGAATTATAATTTTGGATTTGTTGTGTCAGATTGGGCGTTTTTGTTCCTGCTTTTATTAGTTCAATTGAATACAAATTAGCCAAGAGCAAGCTGGTGAACGACAACCTGTTTGACGACCAGAGGAGGTAAATTACTGTTGTGGTTCTTAAGGATTGTTCTTATGCAATAATTGATGAATATTGAGGTTCTCTGTTTTTTGGGCTTATGGAGGATTGCAGGTAAGAATCAAAAGAGAGAGAGAGAGATAGTAGATTTTGCAGTTTATCATAAAATATTTTTAGGTGATGTAATAATGTATTGGACAAGTTTCTTGTTGCTCTTATGAAAGTTGTTGTAAGTTTGCCTCTTTTTTTTTTTTGGACAAAGCTATTATTTTGTTGCTCCTATGTATTGTAAGTATTTTTTCAATTGAGCTATTTTGTTATCTCGACACTATTTTGGTTTCTCTGTTCACTTTAGCCCTTTTGAGTAGGTGTCACTTTCACAAGTTTAATCAAAGAAGATTCTCACTACAGATCTATAGGGAAAAAGAAATATAGCGTCACGACCCCAAACCCGGTCATGATGGCGCCCAACATACTGCTAGGCCAGCCCGACCAATCAACAGAAACACGGAGCTATCAGCTCACTTTTAACCCCTTTTAAGCATAAACAATTATAGAATTATAATAATGAAATATCCAAATTCCGGGATTAGACATCCCAAGCCAGTACAACCTCCTAACGGAAAAGGAGTCACAAGTCATGAGTCTCTACCATAATTTATAAAATGTCATAGTGTATACAACTGTGCACAAATGTGGGATAAACAGAACAAAAATAAGGATAAACTGGAGAGTCAGGTCCTGCGGACGCTGGCAGCTACCTCGATTGTCCAAAAGCAATCTCCGAAGCAGCTATAGACTCAGATATGCTGCGATGTACCTGGATCTGCACACAAGGTGTAGGGAGTAAAGTGAGTACTTCCAGACTCAGTGGTAATAAGCAGGGGTAAGACAGAGAAGGAAAGAAAACCCAATACAACACTAAGTAAAGCTATACACAATACCATGCATCATTATCAACATGAACAATATCCGAACTAGCAATATCAAAACCAACAATATCAGCTAACAGCATAACAGGTATAGCTAAATGCAATGCAATTCATGAATATGACCGCTACGATGCGTAGCCCGATCCATTTGGGTACCCGTGCTCACTGTGGGGGTTCAGACCCCGGAGGGGCTCCTACAGCCCAAGCACAATATCATGATACACTGCGACGCGTAGCCCGATCCACTACGAGTCAGCTATAATGCAATACAACCTCGCAGGCTCAAAAATAGTATTTGAAAACTCTTTTTATTATTTTTCAGTAGAAACAGTATTTCAGAAGTTCCTGATTTTGGAAAACCATTTTAGACAGTAATAGTGTAACGACCCAATCGGTTGTTTTAAACTCTGGCGCATCATTTAGAAGTTTGAGGCCATGAGCAGCTTCATCTCTGGTATATAGAATTGTCTGTATGGTCAAAATTAAAATTCAGGAAGTTTGGAGTCAAATCTAAATGGAAATTGTCATTTTGAAAGGTTAAAGTTGAACAAATGAACAAGGATTGGAATTTTGAGTAAATGATCTCAAATCAGGATCCGAAGGTTCCAGCGGGATCGTATGATGATTTCGGACTTGGGTGTATTCCCGGATCGGGTTTTGGATAACCCGGAAGCGTTATGGAGACTATTGTGGAAGATAGCATTTTAGAAGAAATTGCATCATTTTGGCATAAAATACAATTTAGTGTTATTGATGTTTGTTTTGGGATTCCAAGGCTGGGAGTAGCTCTGTATAGTGATTCTGGAATTGGGAGCGCGATCGGAAGTGAATTCGGAGGTTCATAGGTCATTTTGGAGCCGTTTGGCTAAAGAAAGAAATTTGAATACTTTTGAGAAAATTCGACCGGAAGTAGAAATATTGATATCGTGCCCGAAATGTGAATTTTATGTTTTGGATATCTTCGTTAGGTTATTTGAAACTTAGGAGTGCGTTCGGAATATTTTTGGGATGACGAGTGTAGAGTTAAGCTTGAATTGGCAAAGTTAGTATTTTGGCGAATTCTGGTTGATAGGTGAGATTTTGATTCGAGGGTGGGAATGGAATTCCGAGAGTTGCTATAGCTTCATTATGTCATTTTGGACTTGTGTACAAAATTGTAAGTTAATCGGACGTGATTTGATAGGTTTCGGCATCAGAAATAGAAGTTAGAAACTTCAATGTTCTTCAAGCTTAAATTGTGGTGTGATTCTTGATTTTAGCGTTGTTTGATGTGATTTGAGGCCTCGAGCAAGTCCATAATGTGTTTTGGGACTAGTTGGTGTTATTGGTCGGGGTCCCGGGGGCCTTGGGTGTGTTTCGAGTTGTGATCACGATCTTATTTGATGTTTCAATGTCATTTATTTGGACATAAAAGAGTGATAAATTAAGCTAATCAGCTCTAAATTCAGTTTTGTTTGAACCATTAGATCCGTATCAAAATTATAGAACCATAGGAAAAAGAATCATCTAATTTGGATATCGTATGAGGACGTTATGCCTATTTTTGTGTCGGGGAAAACTGCTGCTTGTGGTATGCTCGCAATTGCAAACATTTCCATCGCAATTGCGTTGCCCTTTCGCAATTGCGAACTTTTTTGTCGCAAATGCGACCCTTCCCAGCCTCTTTTTGTTTTCAATTTTTATTTTGTGTTTATACCTTAGATTTAACATCAAAATTCATGAGAATCCAAAGGAGAAGTTGGGTTTTAAAGAAAAACCTAGAAATTGAGATTTTTGGATTTTGACCACGATTTTGAGTATGGAATTAAGAGAAAATTATATATTTGAGTATGGGCCCGAGGGCATTTTGGTCATTTTACATAATTTTACGTATTAGCTTAGAATGTAATTGTAGAATAAATTACTTGAATTATTATTTACATTATAAAATTTAATTGAATAGATTTGAGACATTTGAAGTCGGATACTCGTGCCAAGAGAGTCGTTTCTTAGCGGGTTTGTACCAGAATTGAGGTAAGTCACTTGTCTAACCTTGCGTGGGGAAAACTTCTCCCCTATGACATTATGTGTTGATTTAAATGCCTTGTACGCGAGGTGATGGGCGTGTACTTGCGCAGATTGCTGAAAAATCACCTTACTTAAACTGTTCAAATCGTGATATCCTTGTTATTTAATTGATTTAATTGTGAGATTTATCTGGTGTGAGTTAGAGAAACATGATTAGATAGGATTATCTGTCTAAGTGCCTTACTTGTCTTAATTGAATTTCCTGGAACGATTTGATACGATTTTTGTGTAAATTGTAGCTATGTATTTCATATTTCTCTGTGTTTTTCCTCCTATTGATTGTGTTTGTGTTTGTGGACTGCGGGTTCAATTCCCGGAGATCCAAGGGCTGCGGGTTCGATTCCTGGAGACCCATACTTCTTGAGATGCAGACAGCGGGTTCAATTCCAGGAGATCTTGAGATATCGAGATGTTGAGATACGAACTGCGGGTTCAATTCCCGGAGATCTAAGGGCTGCGGGTTCCATTCCCGGAAACCTGGAGTTGCTGAGATACGGACTGCAGGTTCAATTCCCGGAGATCCTGAGTTATTGAGATACATACTACGGATTGAATTCTCGGAGATCCTAAGATATCGAGATGTTGAGATACGGACTGCGGTTTCAATTCTCGAAGATCCAAGGGCTGCGGGTTCTATTACCGGAGACACAGAGATACTGATGTATGGACTGCGGGTTTGATTTCCGGAGATCCTGAGTTGATGAATATAGAAAGGGATTGCGGGTTCAATTCAGTCTTATTATTATTATTTGAACTGCTCGATATTATTATTATCTCAATATTATTATATCTCGGTAGGGCCCTGACCTTCCTCGTCACTACTCTATCGAGGTTAGCCTTGGCACTTATTGAGTACCACCGCGGTGTACTCATACTACTCTTCTGCACACTTTTGTTGTGCATATCCAGGTACAATAGATCCGGCACATTTCAGGTGATTTAGCAGCACTTTCAGGAGACTTGAGGTATGATCTGCTACGTCCGTGGATCCGGAGAGTCCCCTTCTATTCCCATTAGTGATATCAGTTATTTCCCTTATTCTCGTTGTATAGACATTCTTGATGTATAGAGCCACAGTTGTACTCTTTCTTTGTTTGTGTTTCCCATGGGTTTCCGGGTCTTGGTAGTATGTTGCCTAGTGGTATTTGGCGAAGTGTATGTGCCGAGCGACACTTATTACATTTCATTTACATTATTCCGCTGTTATCTTATCTTTTGTTCATGAATTCATATATTCCGCATCGTTTTAGGCTTACCTAGTTGCGAAGACTGGGTGCCGTCATGACAGGTTCACGATTGGTGAACTAGGGTCATGACAAGTTGGTATCAGAGCTCTAGGTTCACAGGAGTCACGAGACACATACCGATTATTTAGAGTCTCGCTGATCGATACGGAGACGTCCGTATTTATCTATGAGAGGGTATGTAACCGTTAGGAAAATTCCACTTCATTTCAATTCTTATCGTGCGTCATTTATTCAATTGAGCCTATATCATATGTTATTTTGCATCCACTCATGTATTGAAATTGCGCACTCGGTATCAAGTATGCGCCGATGGTTTGTGATGCTATAGAGGAATTATAAGGGAGCCAAGAATTTACTCAACCATTGTTACCACGTGTCATTCATATGGATAATGCAAAAGTATTGAGAGATCCATTTAATTGTGCACCAAGGGGTGCACTAGGTTCTAACATTTGGTTGATAAGTACGGTCTTGAGAAAGTTTACTTACTTGCCTAATCGTCGCAGTAATGATAGAATCACGAGGTGGATGTAGATCTAAAGATAGTTGGTGGTAATAAAGACGATATGGTTCGTATGAGATGTCTATTTAGCGAAGGGTAAAACTAGCAACCGAGACATTGGGGGAAGTGAGTTTAATTGTCCTAAGAAGGACATGTACCAAACGAATGTCTTGAGTTGTCTTATGATGATGACGTACACGCGATAAGGGTTAGTATTGTGGATTATCAGGATGTATCTTATGGCTTGAGCCAAGTGAAAGGAGTTCATTCTCAACGATCAACTTGTGGGTCATGTGTCATATCAGATTTGGCCAGCAATGTATTTCAGTGGTATTCAAAAGTTCTCTAAAACTTGTATACGAGTAAGAGCTGAGATTTGTATGGGGATGATGTTGGGAACTTTGATGTTCCTATGTCCATAATAATTCTATATTTCTATAACAACAAGGAAGTTGAATCGATTTCAGAATACTCGTAGTGCTCCAGTTAATCAGGGCACTCTCATAGGATAATCATCTTTTAATGCACCACTAGCATGGGATTCCTTAAATGGTTATTCTAGTTATCTGGCATAGACTCAGTATTAGTGGGCGAACTGCGGATGAGTTGTTATGAATGTGATGATAGTGGAAACATCATGAGAAGTTGTCCCAGACTTGGGAGAAATCTATTGCATCAGAACACACAGTCTACACACTCCATCATAGTTACCAATTTACATACGCTACAAGTTAGAGATGGAGAACGAATGGGTAGATGGCACCTAAGAGGTAGATGCCCGACCCATTGATATAACTACTATAGTGTGGCTGAGGCCACTACACCAGATGGTGTCATTACATGTACAATGCTGATTGTTATAAAAATATATTTTCCCTTAACTTGATTTGGTTTTGAAAATCGAGGCGAGTCCTTTTAATGTGCTCCGCTCACGAGTGAGCTTCGTAATCCTGAGATCTACTCCTGTGAATACTCACCTTGGGATATTATATTGAGATAGCTATCCCTATCATTATGTGTTGGTCAAAAAATAATAATAATAATAAATATTTATGAGGCTAAAAGTGACTTTCTATTACTTACTACAGTGGGTTTTGATGTAATTTCAGGATAATTAATTTCAATTGTCAGTTGTATGCCCTATCGGTACGAGGGTTCATTATATGTTGTGATTCTCTTTGACGAAATTATTGAAAAGAGAAAGAAAGGAAATGAAAATTTCAGTTGGCGCAATGTGCAAATACTTGTGATTCAGAGTTGAGGGTGATATCCTCGAATAATTATATGATGTGAAATGCTTTAAACCGCGCTAGAAGCTGTTGTGGATGTTATATAAGGACAAGGTCCTGGCGGTGAAAAGTTATATGTTTAAAATTCTCATTTTACGAAATTTAAAATTTTGTACTATCTTTTAAATGGGAGTCATGCATGTTAGGCTTATTTGACAATTCTTGTGTATTTTCTGTTAATATTCAGTCATTTTTGTGTTATAAACATTGAGTTTTAGCCTACGAGATGGGCGCCCAGGTGGTGTTAAATGTGACTCGTCAATTCGAATAAGTAATTATGAGATCTTCATGCTTCATTGTGAGTAAAATGGAGGTCTGAAATGAGATGTTTGTTAACATAAGGTTAATTCGCAGTGTAGTGATTTATGAATAACTATTTTGGCTAGAGACATGGTTATTAGCATACGAATGATGTGTTTTATGTCCATATATCAGCATGATAATGGGACGCTTATAATAATGAGATTATTGTTATTGATATATATTGTGGTGTTTCATTGGGTTGTGGATGTGTTGTTAGGAGTTGTTTTGGTGTTACCCTGGCAGGTGGATAGGCCCCATTACAAGGGAGGCTCTACCGAAATTTCTGAAAAATTTGGGAGTTAGAAAAATTTGAAACATTAAGGTGTGCGAAGAAAGAGGTAAGTTGCGTTGTGCCTTTGAGGACGAATGACCCTAAGTGTGGGAGACTGTAACATCCTGGAGAAAATAATTTCGAAGTAATTAAGCGCTATTAAAAGTTGAAGTATGTTCAAATGAGACAAATGCAGTATGACAATGTAAAAAAATTCAGGCCATATAATGAATGTTAAATGTTGAAGTTTGGGTATTTTCCTAAGGTTGTGGACTAAGGATGAGGTGAAACCTTCAGTAAAGTTGAATGATCAGTTATAGGAATTTTCTTGAGAAGGGTTTTATTCGGCCTTGTATATCACCTTGGGGGTGCTTCTATCTTGTTTGTTAAAAATAAGGATGGTTCCATGCGTATGTGTATTGATTATCACCAGTTGAACAAGGCTATAGTGAATAACCATTATCTTTTACCTCGTACTGATGATCTGTTGACTAGCTTCAGGGCGCACGTTTATTTTCTAAGATTGACTTATGCTCAGGTTACCATCTGTTGAAGGTTCGGGAGCCAGCTATCCCTAAGATTTGCTTCAAGACTCAATATGATCATTATGAGTTCCATGTATGTCATTTGGGCTGACTAATGCCCCGACACTTTTTATGCATTTGATGCATAGAGTATTTTGGCAATATATTTACCCTTTGTTATTGTCTTTATTAATGAAATTGTGGTGTATTCTCGGAGTCGGGAAGATCATGAGCAGCACCTAAGGACAATGCTTCAGAATCTAAGAGAAAAGAAATTACATGCAAAATTTTCAAAATGTAAGTTCTAGATGTATTTTGTGGCATTCGTAGGCCACGTGGTATCGAATGTGGATATTTGGTTGGATCTAAATTTGTGCTACAGAGGGTGGTTAGAGTTGTGGTAAGGAATATGACATTGGTATCTTATGCCACCTGAGCAAAAGCTAATGTAGTGGCTGATGCTTTGAGTCACCGAGCAGAGTGTTTGGGAAGTTTGACTTACCTACCAACATCAAGAGGCCTATGGCAATGGATGTTCAGGCCTTTGTCAGCCGGTTGTGAGGTTGTATCTTTCAGAGCCTAGTCGGATTTGTAGCTCGGTGCCCCAACTATGAGCAGGTTAATTATGAGAACTAGAGACCCGATGGGTTGGTTCGAGTGCGGTGAGGTTGGACTATTGGGCACATGCTTGGTTTAGAATGCTTTCAAAAAGTTAATGTAATTCAGGATTTACTCTATACTGCCTCGTCAAGACTGAAGAGCTATGCGGACCGAAGAGATCAGGATGTTTCCGATATGGTCGAAGAGAAGGTCTTGACTCGTGTTATGCCTATAAAAGGCATTATGAGATTTGGGAATAAAGCGAAGTTGATTCTAAGGTTTATTGGACCTATTAAGGCATGTTGGGGAGGTTCCTTGTGAGCTTGCCTTACCTCCCAGCTTGGCAGGAAATTCCAGATGTTGGAATTGGGCCTAATGGCTTATTTTCTTGAATAAAGTAGTATATCTATAGAATTATCGAGCTAATGTGATCAACTTAGTTGTGGAAGCACATGAAGGTGCATGAGGTGTTAAACAAGTGATTTCAGACTACTTCAGTGTAGTTCTAACCAAGTTCGAGGACGAACGTATGTCTAAGTGGGAGAGATTGTAACGTCCCAACCAGTCGTTTTGAGCTCTGGTGCATCATTCAGTAGTTTAAGTCCATGAGTAACTTCATCTCAGGTATATTGTCTTGTCTGTATGGTCAGAATTAAAATTCACGAAGTTTGAAGTCAAATCTAAATGGAAATTCTCATTTTGAAAGCTTAAAGTTGAATGAACTAGGATTGGAATTTTGAATAAATGACCTCGGAATCGGGATCCCAAGGTTCCAGCGGGTTCGTATGATGATTTCGGACTTGGTCATATTCCCGGATCGGGTTTTGGATAACCTGGGAGCATTATGGTGTCTATTGTGGAAGATAACATTTTAGAAGCAATTGCATCATTTTGGCTTAAAATACAATTCAGTGTTATTGATGTTTGTTTGGGATTACGAGACTGGGAGTAGCTCCGTATAGTGATTCTGGAGTTGGGAGCATGATCGGAAGTGAATTCGGAGGTTCGTAGGTCATTTTAGAGCCGTTTGGCTAAATATAGAAATTTAAAGGTTTTTGAGAAAATTTGACCGGAAGTAGAAATTTTGATATCTTGCTCAAAATGTGAATTTTATATTTTGGATAGCTTCGTTAGGTGATTTGAGACTTAGGAGTGTGTTCGGAATATTTTTGGGATGACAAGTGTGGAATTAAGCTTGAATAGGCAAAGTTAGTATTTTGGCGAATTCTGGTTGATAGGTGAGATTTTGATCCAAGGGTCGGAATGGAATTCCGAGAGTTGCTATAGCTTTATTATGCCATTTTGGACTTGTCTGCAAAATTGTAAGTTAATCTGACGTGATTTGATAGGTTTCGGCATCGAAAATAGAAGTTGGAAACTTCAAAGTTCTTCAAGCTTGAATTGAGGTGTAATTCATGATTTTAGCGTTGTTTGATGTGATTTGACGCCTCAAGCAAGTCCATAATGTGTTTTAGGACTTGTTGGTGTTACTGGTCGGCGTCCCGGGGGTCTCGGGTGTGTTTCGGGTTGTGATCACGCTCTTATTTAATGTTTCGACGTCATTTCTTTGGACATAAAAATATTTATAAATTAAGCTATTGCGCTCCAAATTCAGTTTTGTTTGAACCATTAGATCTGTATCGAAATTACGGAGCCATAGAAAAAAGAATCATCGAATTTGGAGATCGTATGAGGAAGTTATGCTTATTTTTGTGTCGGGGAAAACTGTTGCTTCTGGTATGCTCGGACTTGCGAACGTTTCTATCGCAATTGCGATGCCCGTTCGCAATTGCGAACTTTTTTATCTCAAATGTGACCCTTCCCAGCCTCTCTTTGTTTGCAACTGCGAAGAACCTCTTTGTTTTTGCGAGGGTTTGCAATTGCGAACCTTGGATCACAAATGCGACTTCTGCAACTTGATTTCAGTTGTGAACCTCGAGTTTTTGCTTCATTTTACCATATTTTCAGCCCTAGGTCCGAGAATGGGCGATTGCGAGAGTGGATTTTTGTACCAAATCATTGGGTAAGTTCCTCTAACTAGTTTTCAATTTTTATTTTGTGTTTATACCTTAGATTTAACATTAAAATTCATGAGAATCCAAAGGAGAATTTGGGTTTTAAAGAAAAACCTAGAAATTGAGATTTTTGGATTTTGACCATGATTTTGAGTATGGAATTAAGAGAAAATTATATATTTGAGTTCCTAAGTTCATGAGAAATCTTTATCTTCAAAAAATTTCAGATTCCGAGCATGTGGGCCTGAGGGCATTTTGAGCCATTTGAAGTCGGATACTCGTGGCAAAAGAGTCGTTTCTTAGTGGTTTTGTACCGGAATTGAGGTAAATGACTTGTCTAACCTTGCGTGGGGGAAACTTCTCCCCTAGGACATTATGTGTTGATTTAATTGCCGTGTACGCGAGGTGACGCGCGTGTACTTGCGCAGATTGTTGAAAAATCACCTTACTTAAACTGTTCAATTCGTGATATCCTTGTTATTTAATTGATTTAATTGTGAGATTTATTTGGTGTGAGTTAGAGAAGCATGATTAGATAAGATTATCTAAGTGCCTTACTTGTCTTAATTGAATTTCCGGGAATGATTTGATACTAGTTTTTGTGTAAATTGTAGCTATGTATTTCATATTTCTCTGTGTTTTTCCTCTTATTGATTGTCTTTGTGTTTGTGGATTGCGGGTTCAATTTTCGGATATCCAAGGGCTGCGGGTTCGATTCCCGGAGACCTAGACTTACGGAGATCCAAGGGTTGCGGGTTCGATTCCCGAAAACCCGGAGTTGTAGTGTTTGGGGACTGCGGGTTCAATTCCTATAGATCCAAGGGCTACGGGTTCGATTCTCGGAGACCGGAGCTTATTGAGATATTGAGATACGGGCTGCGGGTTCAATTCCCGAAGATCCTGAGCTAGATACGGACTACGGGTTCAATTACCGGAGATCCTGAGATATCGAGATGTTGAGATACGGACTGCACCTGCATGAATGGAATACCGCGAGCTATGGGCCTCCTCCAATATCAACTCACGAAGGCCATCCACATTGGGTACGCATATTCGGCCCTGCATCCTCAATACACCATCACTATCAATAGTGACATCTCTAGCATCATGCTGAGCTCTGTCCTTAAGGACAAGCAAGTGTGGATCATCATACTGGCGCTCACGAATAAGATCATATAAAGAAGACCGAGAGACAACACAAGCCAACACCTTGCTCAGCTCTAAAATGTCTAACCTCACTAGCTGATTGGCTAGCGCCTAAACATCATAAGTAAAAGATCTCTCCTCAGCTGGAATATATGCAAGCTGCCCATACTGACCGCCTTCCGGCTCAAAGCATCGGCCACCACATTGGCCTTACCCGGATGATATAGTATAGTAATGTCATAATCCTTGAGCAACTCAAGCCATCTCCGTTGTCTCAAATTAAGATCCCTCTATTTGAATAAATGCTGGATACTACGATGATCGGTATGCACCTCACAAGACACGCCATACAAATAGTGCCTCCATAATCTTCAAGGCATGAACTATGGCAGCTAGCTCTAAATCATGAACAGGGTAGTTCTTCTCATGAGGCTTCAACTGCCGAGAAGCATAAGCAATCACTCTACCTTCCTGCATCAACACAACCTATCACCACTCTCGAGGCATCACAATATACAGTATATGAACCTGAAGCTGATGGCAACACAAATACTGGAGCTGTGGTCAAAGCTATCTTGAGCTTCTGAAGCTCTCCTCGCACTCATCCGACCACACGAATGGTGCACCCTTTTGCGTCAACCTAGTTAAAGAAGAAGCGATGTATAAAAATCCCTGAACAAACCATCGATAATACCCCGCCAAACCAATGAAACTCTTGATCTCTGTAGCTGAGGACGGTCTAGGCCAACTCTGCACCGCCTCTATCTTCTTCGGGTCAACCTGAATACCATCACGAGACACCACATGACCCAGAAATGCTACTGAATCAAGCCAAAACTCGCACTTGGAGAATTTAGCATACAACTTCTCCTCCCTCAATCTCTGCAGCACAATGCTCAAATGTTGAGCGTGTTCCTCCTGGCTATAGGTGTAGACTAGAATATCATCAATGAACATGATCGCGAATGAATCCAAGTATGGCCTAAACACGCTGTTCATCAGATACATGAATGCTGTTGGGGCGTTGGTAAGCCCAAAAGACATCACAAGAAACTCATAGTGACCATATCTAGTCCTGAATGCAGTCTTCATAATATCAGAGTCCCTAATCTTTATCTGATGATAGCCAGAATGAAGGTCAATCTTAGAAAACACCTTTGCACCCTGGAACTGATAAAATAAATCATCAATGCATGTTAGAGTGTACTTGTTCTTCACTGTTACCTTGTTCAATTGTTTATAATCAATACACATCCGCATAAAACCATCTTTCTTCATAACAAATAACACTGGTGCAGCCTACGGGGACACACTAGGGTGAATGAATCCCTTATCCAAAAGCTCTTGAAGCAGTTCTTTCAATTCCTTCAACTCAGCTGGTGCCATCCAATAGGGAGGAATAGAAATGGGTTGAGTGCCCGACACCAAGTTAATGCCAAAATCAATATCCCTGTCTGGTGGCATACCCGGCAGGTCTAAGGGGAATACCTCTGGAAAGTCCCTCACAACAGGTACATAATCAATACTAGGAGACTCAGCTCCCATATCCCTCACAAATGCTAAATACGACAAACATCCCTTTTCAACCATTCTCTGAGCTTTTAAGAATGAGATAACACGGCTAGGGACGTAGTCAGTCGAACCCTACCAATCAATCTGAGGAATACAAGAAATAGCTAATGTAACTGTCTTGGCATGACAGTCCAATATAGCATGGCACGGAGACAGCCAGTCCATGCCCAATATCACATCGAAGTCCACCATCCCTAACAATAACAGATCCACCTCGGTCTCTAGACCCCCAATAGAAATAACACAGGATCTATAGACATGCTCCACAATAATCATATCACCCACTGGGGTGGATACATGAACATGCAAATCAAGACTACCATGGGTCGCACCCAAATGATGTGCAAAATAAGAAGACACGTACGAATATGTGGACCCGGGATCAAATAAGACAGAGGCATCTCTGTGACAAACATAAATGATACATGTAATCACTGCATCGGAGGCAACTGCATCAAGCCTGTCAGGGAGCACATTGAATCGTGCTTGGCCCCTAATAGATCGCTCCTCACCTCTGGGCGACCACGAGAAGACTGACCTCCACCTCTACTAGCCTGAGATGGTGCTGAAGAGGAAGGCTGATCCCTCTGCTGAGACCTGTCCCTACGAAGTCAAAGGCACTGCCTCCTCATGTGGCCAAACTCGCCACACTCAAAACAACTAAATGGTGCTGGAGAAGGGGATTGAAGGGAACCCCTCGCCGCAAATGAACACTGGGATGAAGAAGTAGTAGGTGCTGTACTTTGAGCTGGGAAGGCACTAAGTGAAGACTGGCCCTGCTGAAATCCTTGGCGGCCACGACCAGAAGAAGAAGCTTCGTTCTGCTTAGGGCAGCCTGACTGAGAAGGTCTAGATGAGCGACCTCTGCCCTGCTAAAACTGCCCTCTATATGGAGCACCGCCGAAGCTACCAGAACCTCGAGGCCTATTGGCCTCCCGCTCCTCCCGCTCCTGATGATGATCCGCCTCAATGGAGCATGCCATATCCACAACCTGCTCAAAGGAGGATGATATTACTCTCTCTCTGGTCATCATAATGCGAATGGAGTAGTTGAGGCCATCAATGAACCTCTTAATCCTCTCCCGATCTGTCGGGATCATCCATGTGGCATGCCTAGCCAACTAGGTATATATCAGCTCATACTGTGTCATTGACATGCCGCCCTATACTAACCACTCAAACTGGCGACGAAGCTCCTCACGACGGGACTGAGGTACATACTTCTCTAAGAAGAGAGTAGAAAATTGCTTCCAGGTAAGAGGTGGTGCTCCCGTAGGCCTACGCCTCTCAAACTCCTCCCACCAATCGAACGCTGGACCAGTAAACTGTAAAGTAGTAAATGAAACCCCGTTGGACTCAAGAATACCAACTGTACATAGAATCCTCTAGCACTTATCTAAGAAACCCCGGGCATCCTCGCCCTCAGTACCACTGAAATGAGGTGGCTCGAGTCTACCAAATATCTCTAGGCGACGCTGCTCGTCGTCGGGCATAACCTGTACCACATGCTCTGGAGCTGGTGCAACTGGAATAACTGGAACAACTGCCTGAGCTGGGACCGCCTCCGGCATCTGAAGTCTCTGTACCACCTGCTCAGGTGTGCGAGCTGCGGGGGTTCGCTGACCACCCCCTGTCTGGGATGTTGTTGCTGTAGCAATAGCTGATACTACCTGAGCCAATACAGAACAAACTGATAATATATTGGCCAAAGTCTCCTGAAGACCAGGAATGACAATAGTCACCATTTGGGCCGGAGCTGGTGCTGCTGGAGCATCAACCACTGGGGGCTGCTCCTGAATAGGTTCAACGGGCGGGTCAGCTGGCACTGCCTCAGCCGCCCTACCTCTACCTCGACCACGGCCGCACCCACGGCCTCTAGCAGGTGGCAATGGTGGTCGTCCACCTCGTCCTAAAGCTCAAGTTCTCGTCATCTACGAGAGAATAGAATACAGAAGTTCCGTTCTCAGAATAAGAAGATCGCACGACAGAGTTCAAGAAAAGTGAAGTGTTTCCTAAAGATTTGCAGCCTCCCGAGGATAAGTACAGGCGTCCCCATACAGATCCACAAGACTCTACCAACCGGCTCAAGACTCATGAGGCCTAGCAACCTAGGCTCTGATACCAACTTTTCATGACCCCAAACCCGGTCGTGATATCGCCCAGCACACTACTTGGCCAGCCCAACCAATCAAGAGAAACACGGAGCTATCAGCTCACATTTAATCCCTTTTAAGGATAAATAATGATTGAATGATAATAAAGAAATATCCAAACACCGAGATTAGACATCCCAAGCCAGTACAACCTCCCAACGGAATAGGAGTCACAAGTTATGAGCCTCTACCAGAATTTATAAACTATGATAGTGTATACAACTGTGCACAAGTGTGGGATGGTGTGACGACCCAAAGGGTCATCACTTATTTTATTAATCATTTCGATCTTCTGAGGCCTTGAAAACCTCATTCCATGTTGCCTCGATTTACGTGCACGATCCGAGCATGTAGCCGGAAATATTTTTGTGATAGAAAATATGAATTCTATGAGCAATTTGGATAAAAATGATATTAATATTGATATGGTTGACTTCGGTCAACATTTTTGGTAAACGGATCCGGACCCGAGATTGGATGGTCCCGAAAGGTCCATAGGAAAATATGGGACTTGGACATGCGTCCGGAGTCGAATTCTGAGGCCTAGAGCCCAAGTTATGAATTTTTCTATGAAATTGTTTTTGATGTAATTGTTAAAGGAAATGAATTAATTGACCTTGGTATCGGGCTCGTATTTTGGTTCCGACGCCCGATACAAGTCTTAAATATTATATATGTGATTTCTGTAAAGTTTGGTGACATTCGAATGTCGTTTGATATGTTTTGGACCTTGAGTTCCTAGTTTGAAGGTTTTGAAAACCAAAAGTATGAAAATCATGAACTTGAGGCTTGATTTGATGAAAACGATGTGTTATTGGCGATGTGATCGCACAAACAAGTTCATAATGTGTTTTTGATGCTGTGTACATGTTTGGTTTGGAGCCCGGGGGGCTCGGGTAAAGATTTGATAGGCCGTTGGTTTAAATTCTGAATTTTTGCACTGCTGGTTTTTCACCCAGCTGTTGGCTTCGCAATTGCGAAGCATTTCTCGCAATTGCGAAGGGGGTAAATCAAGGCAGGGCTCGCAAATGCGAACCCTGATTGCAAATCCGAAGCCCCTCATGCCCTAGCCTTGTTTGCAAATGCGAACAATTGTTCGCAAATGCGAACATCCCCAGGACCTGCCTATGTTCGCAAATGCGAACCATAGTTCGCAAATGCAAACATCCCCATATCCAGCCTTGTTCGCAAATGCGAACAATAGTTCGCAAATGCGAACATTCCCTATACTGCTTGTGTTCGCAAATGCGAACCATTGTTCGCAAATGCGAACATTCCCCTTTCCTACCAGTGTTCGCAAATGCGAACAAAAGTTCGCAAATGCGAACTTCCCAGCCTTAGCTTATTTTTCAAACTCCAGAAATTGGTCGGGGTTCGTAATTGCGAACCCATGTTCGCAAATGCGAACACCGAGACCTGTAAATCACGATTTTCAGTTCATTTCTTCACTTTTCACAACCCAAAAACACCCATTTGCGACTCTTCACGGATTTCTTCTTCTTCAAAACTATTGTAAGTCACTTTTTACTTCATTCTTTCAATTCCTAACATCATTAAACATGTTTATCAATAGAAATCAAAGGTTTTCATGGTAGAATTTCTTGTTTTTGATAGAATATAGGGTTTTTCATAAATTGGGAAATTGTACCTCGAATTGAGGTCCGATTTTGAAACAAATCATATACATGAACTCGTGGGGGGATGGGTAACCAGATTTTGGTCCGAACCCCGAGTTCCGACCATGTGGGCCCGGGGTCAAAATTCACTATTTCGGGCAGAATGTTGTAAAAGTTGTAATTGGCCTTAGGAATCAGTTTGTTGAGTAGTATTGATGATATTAAATCAATTGTGTATAGATACAATTGGATTGGAGCCAAATTTGAAAGGAAAAGGCATTGCCACAGATTGAATTGTTCATAAACATTCGAGGTAAGTGTTTGTTCTATCCTAGCTTGAGGGAATAGGATTATGTGGTATGTGTTATGTGATCGAGTGCGGTGTATGGGCTGTGGTGACGAGCATCCATACACTGGCATCTAGTATGACCGTGAGTCGTTGATAATGCTTATTGTGAGACATATTTGCAGATGAATTGTGGAACCTTTGCCAGGTTGTAGAATTGTTATTGTTCTTCCTTGTCGGGACTTGTTGTGAAGATGATTATTGATTGCCTTTGTTGGGACGGTTTATGAATTACTGTTTCATTCTTTACCCTTAACTGTGATTGTTATTTGGGTGAGGAAGAGTGATAACGCACGAAGGGTGATGTCGTGCCTTGATTTATTATTTATGCACGAAGGTTAATGTCGTGCCATGTTTTATTGTTTATGCACGAAGGTTAATGCCGTGCCATGTTTTATTGTTTATGCACGAAGGTTAATGCCGTGCCATGTTTTATTGATTATGCACGAAGGATCATGCCGTGCCCTGTTATTGAACCATGTACGAAGGATCATGCCGTACTATGAAAGTGAGGATGAGAGTAAAAGCACGAAGGGTGATGCCGTGTACTTTATTTGCTTATTTGGTGAGGATGAGAGTAAAAGCACGAAGGGTGATGCCGTGCAACTACTTGCTATTCCTTGACTTGATATTACTTGTGTTTCCATTTTACTTTGTTTTCCTTGTGAACTTATTAACTGTTGTTAATTGTTGAACTTTTTGAGATATTCCTTATTGTGTTATTACTTGGTTATTTCTTGTTATCCTGTGGTATACATATATTGAACTGCACATGTTTATGTGGGTGTCTGGTCCTAGGCTTGTCACTACTTCGCCGGGATAGGCCAGGCACTTACCAGCACATGGGGTCGGTTGTGCTGATACTACACTTCTGTGCGTTTTTGCACAGGTCCAGGTTACGATCAGGAGCAGCAGCAGTGAATCGATTGCGTGGGAGTTGATCACATTTGAGACCGAGGTAGCTTGCAGACGTCCGCAAGCCCGGCGTCTCTCTCTTTACTTATGTTACTAGTTGTAGTCTCTTTGTTCCGAGACAAACATAATTATGTTATATTTCTTTCAAACTTTTATGTGTAGTATTCAATAGTAGTTCGTGAGTTGGTGACTCCACGTCTTGGGTAGAGGATTTCCAGTATGATTTTCACCTTGTAATTAGTTATTTCTATTTCGATAAAGTATTCCGCATTTATTTTATTAAAGTTGTGGTTTGTTAATAAATAAATTATGAAATTGCGTTAAAAATAGGATAGTATGAATACAGTGGCTTGCCTAGCTACCACGAGTAGGCGCCATCACGATCCCGATGTTGGGGGAAAATCCGGGTCGTGACAAGTTGGTATCAGAGCTCTAGGTTACATAGGTCTCACCACTCACGAACAAGCTTAGTAGAGTTTGAGAGGTAGGTACGGAGACGTCTGTACTTGTCCTCCAGAGTCTATTGAGTTAGGAAAAGAGTCTCTCATTTGTTCTTTCTTGTCGTGCGACTTGTTCCTCAATTACTGATTGAATTTCTATTTTGTCCTTTCGCAGATGGTGAGGACACGCGCTTCTTCGTCCGCTGACCAGCAGCCCGAGCCCCAGGCAGCTCCCGTGAGGGGCAGGGGCCGAGGCCGTATCGGAGGTCGTGGTAGGGGCAGAGCTCAGCCCCCGGCAGCTATTCCGGAGGTGGATCCTCATATTGAGACTGGCAATGAGGTTTCAGTCCCAGCAGCTCTAGGGGGCCCAGCTCAGGTCCCGGAGAGGCTTTATTTACCCCGGATCTTCGGGAGGCTTTGGTCAGGATAGCGGGATTTATGGACAGCATTGCCAGAGAAGGCTTATTAACAGTTGCACCAGCCACTTCTCAGGCTGGAGGAGGGGCCCGGACTCCTATTGCTCGTACTCCGGAGCCAGTAGCTCCTCAGCCTCAGGCACCAGTGGTACAGCCAGCTGTGGCCACCCAGTCAGGTACCATGACTCATGTCGGTGATGGAGCGGCCATGACTTCTGATTCGTTATGGAGGCTTGATTGGTTCTCCAAGCTGTTTACCACTACATTCAGCGATGCCACATCAGAGGATCCTCAGGATTTCTTATTCAGTTGCCATGAGATTCTCAAGACTATGGGGATCGTGGAGTCAAATGGAGTTGACTTCTATACATTCAGGCTTTCGGGATCCGCCAAGACTTGGTGGAGAGATTATTGCTTGACTCGACCAGCAGGGTCCCCAGCTTTATCATGGGATCAGTTTGCAGAGCTATTTCTGGAGAAGTTTCTCCCTGCTACTCAGCGGGTATTCAGGCCTTACTTAGATCTGTTCGTGATAGTCTTCATAGATGACATTCTGGTGTACTCCCGCAGCCAGGAAGAGCACGAGCAGCACCTCGGAGTGGTTCTTCAGACTCTGAAAGATAACCATCTATATGCCAAATTTTCTAAATGTGAGTTCGGCTGAGTTCGGTAGCATTTCTGGGTCACATTGTATCAGTGGAAGGTATTCAGGTAGACCCAAAGAAGATTGAGGCAGTCCAGAATTGGCCTCGACCAGCTTCAGTGACTGAGATCAGGAGTTTCTAGGGACATAAGAGGGGGAGAATGTGACGACCCGGCCCGTCGTCACGGGAATTACCACCCCGTTATGTTGAAATTGTATGTTTTATGCGTTTATATTAGTGTTAAAGTCTATCGGGTGATTTAGGAGTGATTTGGATTGAAAATGAGGCATATAGCCTTTTTGAAGGAGACTTGAATAAGGAAAGTCAACCCGGAGTTGACTATTTGGTTAGAAGGCTCGGAATCGGATTCTGACGATTCGGTTAGTTCCAGGAGGTGAATTGTGACTTAGGGGAATGATCGGAATTGAATTTGGAGGCCCGGTGTAGAAATAGGCTTGAATTGGCTAAGGTTGAATTTTGGCGAAATCCGAACAGTAGGTGAGATTTTGATCCGGGGGTCGGAATGGAATTCTGACAGATGCAATAGCTCCGTTAGGTGATTTTGGATGTGCCTACAAAATTTCATGTCATTCGGACGTTGTTTAGTCGGGTTTTTGATTGATTGTGTAATTCGGAATGTTTTAAGGAATTTAGGCTTGAATTCGATGCGAATTATGGGTTTTAATGTTGTTAGACGTGTTTTGAGGATTTGAGCAAGTTCGAATAAGGTATTAAGATGTGTTGGTGTGTTTGGATGAGGTCCGGGGGCCTCGGGGTGTTTTCGGATGGTTAAACGGGAGAAAATGTGGAAAAATTGCAGGTTTTGACTCTGGTTCTGTTGTTTTCACTCCTGCGGAAATGGGGGCACAGGAGCGAGTCCGCAGGAGCGGACGAGGGGGCGCAGGAGCGCTTGGCATCGCAGAAGCGAAATCTTTTCCGCTGAAGCGGCGTCGCTGGTACGAGTGGGTGACCGCAGAAGCGGACTTGATGAGTAAGGGGAAAGTCCGCAGAAGCGGATTCTTGACCGCATAGGCGAGTCCACAGGAGCGGACTCTGGAGCGCAGAGGCGGAGAGGACTGCAGGGGCGGAAGAAATTCCGCAAAAGCGGACGCGCGAGGGCGGTCCATGGATCGCAGGAGCGGGATTTTCCCAATTAGGCCTGGGTTCGCAGAAGCGACCAATTGGTCGCAGAAGCGGTTTCGGAGGGGCGGAAAATGGTCCGCAGAAGCGAAAATCGTAGTGAGTTAAGTGTATCGGAAGTTAGAAAATTTCAGAAACATTTCACACATTTGGGTCTCGGCTTTAGAGGCGATTTGGGCGATTTTGAAGAGAAACTCAAGGGAAATCATCAGGTAATCAACTATGGACTTAAACTATGATTAGTATTGATAATATTATGCAACTATATCATGAAAATAGAGGAATTTGGGGTGATTCATGGAAGATTTAACCCTAGGCTTGAACTTTAGAAAATCAAGGTTTTGAATGGGCAAATGGAGTCCGAATTTGGTAAAATTGATATGCTTAGACTCGTATTGAGATGAGGGTTCCGAATATGTGACTTTTGTAATTTTTCGACAAACGTACCGAAAGTCGGGTTTTGACAACTTTGGGAATTTTGATGTAAATTGAGTTGTATTGATTGGGTGTCGTCCCATTGGCCTAATTTGTTGTATTTCTACCGTATTTGATCAGATTCTACGCGTGCGGAGCTTGATTCTCGTGGCAAGGTCATTGCGGACTAGTCGTTGAGCCGTATTAAGGTGAGTAATAGATGTGGGTGATGACCGGCGGGTTCGAAACCCCGGTATACCACTTTATGACGCTGTATAGCAGCGAGACACATACTCTCTTGTGAGTGCAGGGTCGATTGTGATTTGGGGACTATGACATAGTCCGACTTGTTGATACTGTATTATGATATTAGGCTATTCTTGAGCCGTCGAACCTCCTTCTCGGATGGTTGCATATTATATATTGTGATAATGGCCACTCTTGCGCCGAGGAACCCCCTTCTTGGGCGGTTGAGTATACTTGTGGGTCGTGAGCCAGTTATTGGTTCCCGCGAGGATCGTTATCATTGCCTTATCATATTGACATGCTAGTTTACTACTAGTCCGCAGCTATTTCTGTTATCATGTTATTTCCAAATCTCTGGAACTTGATATTTCTGTTTTCAACCGAAAAATGATAAAAGATGTTTTCAAAACTACTTTTGAGCCTGCGAGGTCTGTGATTGCATATTAGCCGACTAGTAGTGGATCTGGCCGTGCCGCGCCGCAGGAGTATATATGTTGGATCGGACCGCATGCTTACGATGATATTGTGCTTGGGCCTGCAGGAGCCCCTCCGAGTCTGACACCTACAGTGAGCACGGGTACCCAAATTGGATCGGGCTACGCCGTAGCGGTGCATATCATGCATTGCATTGCATTTAGCTACATCCGCTAGTTGGTTATACTGTTTTGCTGGTACTTGATGGTACAGATACAGTTGATATTGATTCTGTGGTGACAGGGTATTTGACTACGGCTTTACATAGTGCTTTATTGCGGATTTCTTATCCGACGCTGTCTTACCTTGTTTATTACCACCGAGTCCTGGCGGTACTCGTTTTACTCCCGCACCTTGTGTGCGGATCCAGGTACCCTCAGCAGTGATCCAGAGGCTGTGCGAGGCGACATACGTGGGATATACGAGGTAGCCGCAGAGTCCGCGAGACCCGATATTCCTTCTTACTGTCTTTTGATTTTGTATCGACATTGCTTTCCGTACTTGGTATCTTGTAAACTATCATATACTCATGTTCAATAGAGGCTCATGACTCTTGACCCTTCGGTCTATGGGAGTTGATGTATTATGGGACTTGGTTCCCCATTTTCGTTATATGTATCATTGTTGCTTCATCAATTAATATGCTTAAATGGGTTAAAGAGAGTTTCTAGCTCCGTTGTTAAGATTGATTGGTCGGGCTGGCTTAGCAATGTGTTGGGCGCCATCACGACCGGATTCGGGGTCGTGACAAGTTGGTATCAGAGCCTAGGTTTACTAGGTCTCATGATTCTTGAGCCGGTTAGTAGAGTCTTGTGGATCGGTACGGGGACGCCTCTGTACTTATCCTCGGGAGGCTGCGAACCTTTAGGAAAACTTCACTTTTCTTGAACTCTGTCGTGCGATCTTGTTGTTTCGAGAACTGAACTTCTATATTCTATTCTCTCGCAGATGGCGAGAACGCGAGTATCAGGACGAGGTGGACGACCTCCGGTGCCACCTTGGTAGAGCCGTGGGAGCGGTCGTGCCGCAGGTAGAGGTGGGGCGGCCGAGGCGGTGCCGCGGTCGACCCGCCTCGTTGTGCCGATTCGAGGAGCGACCCTAGTGGTTGATGCTCCGGCAGCCCCAGTTCAGAGGGCCGGACTATATCTATTGCTATTCCTGGTCTTCGGGAGACTCTTGCTCAGATATTATCAGTGTGTTCCGGTTTGGCTCAGGTAGTTTCAGCTACCGCTACTGTAGCGACATCTCAGTCAGGGGGTGGTCAGCAGACCCCTGCAGCTCGCACACCCGAGCCGGTTGTTCAGGGACTTCAGATGCCAGAGGCGGTCCCCGCTCAGGTGGTTGCACCGGTTATTCTTCTAGCTGCACCAGCTCCAGCTCCAGAGCATATGGTTCAGGTTATGCCCGACGACAAACAACGTCGTCTTGAGAGATTTGGTAGACTTCATCCACCCCATTTCAGTGGCGTTGAGGGCGAGGATGCCCAGGGTTTCTTGGACAAGTGTGAGAGGATGTTGCGGACGGCTGGTATTCTTGAGTCCAGCGGAGTTTCATTTACTACCTTTCAGTTCATTGGTCCCGCATTTGATTGGTGGGAAGAGTTTGAGAGGCGTAGGCTTGCAGGAGCAGCACCTCTCACATGGCAGCAGTTCTCTACTCTCTTTCTAGATAAATATGTACCTCGGTCTCGTCGCGAGGAGCTACGTCGCCGGTTCGAGTGGTTGGTTCGGGGCGACATGTCTGTGACCCAGTATGAGCTCACATTCACACAGTTGGCTAGGCATGCCACATGGATGATCCCTAATGATAGCGAGAGGATCGGGAGGTTCATTGATGGCCTCAATTACTCTATCCGTATTCTTATGACCGAGAGAGAGAGTTTTGTCATCATTATTTGAGCAAGTTGTTGATATGGCACGCTCCGTCGAGGCGGATCGTCGCCGAGAGAGGAGCGGGAGGCGAGAGGCCTCGTGGTTCTGGTAGTTTCGGTGGTGCTCCATCTGGAGGGCATTCCCAGCAGAGCAGAGGTCGATCATCTAGACCTTCTCATTCAAGCCGCCCAGAGCAGAGCGGAGGTTCTTATGGTCGTGGTTGACATGGGTTTCAGCAGGGTCAGTCATAGCTTAGTGCCCTTCCAGCCCAGGGTGCAGCACTACTTCATCAGCCCGGGGTTCTTCTGCGGCGAGGGGTTCCCTTCAGTCCCCTTCTCCGGCACCAGGTGCATGTTATGAGTGTGGTGTGTTTGGCCATATAAGGAGACGAGTGCCCTCGACTCCGTAGGAACAGGACTCGCCGCAGAGGATCAGCCCTCATCTTCAGCACCATCTCAGACTAGTAGAGGTGGAGGTCAGTCTTCTCGTGGTCGCCCCAGGGGCGATGAGAGATCTGGTGGAGGCCAGACACGGTTCTATGTACTTCCTGACAGGCGTGATGCAGTTGCCTCCGATGCAGTGATTACAGGTATCATTTCTGTCTGTCACAGAGATGCCTCTGTTCTATTTGATCCAGGGTCCACATATTCTTACGTGTCCTCTTACTTTGCATATCACTTGGGTGCGACTCGTAGTAGTCTTGATTTACCTGTTCATGTATCCACCCCCGTGGGTGATACGATCGTTGTGGATCATGTCTATAGATCCTGTGTTATATCTATTGGGGGTCTGGAGACCCAGGCAGATTTGTTATTGTTGGGTATGGTGGACTTTGATGTCATATTGGGTATGGACTGGTTGTCTCTGTACCATGCTATATTGGACTGTCATGCTAAGACAATTACGTTGGCCATTCCTGGTATTTCTCAGATTGAGTGGCGGGGTTCGATCGATTTCGTCCCTAGCCGTGTTATTTCGTTCCTAAAAGCTCAGAAGATGGTTGAAAAAGGGTGTTTATCGTACTTAGCTTTTGTGAGAGATGTGGGAGCTGAGTCTCCTAGCATTGATTCTGTACCTGTTGTGAGGGACTTTCCAGATGTATTTCCCTCCGACCTGCCGGGCATGCCGCCGGACAGGGATATTTATTTTGGCATTGACTTGGTGCCGGGCACTCAGCCCATATCCGTTCCTCCTTATCGGATGGCACCAGCTGAGTTGAAAGAACTGAAAGAGCAGCTTCAAGAGCTTCTGGATAAGGGTTTCATCCGCCCTAGTGTGTCTCCGTGGGGTGCGCCGGTATTATTTGTTAAAAAGAAAGATGGTTCCATGCGAATGTGTATTGATTATAGGCAATTGAACAAAGTGACAGTGAAGAACAAGTACCCTCTACCGCGCATAGATGATTTGTTTGATCGGTTACAGGGTGCGAGGGTGTTTTCTAAGATCGATCTTCGTTCAGGCTATCATCAGCTGAAGATCAGGGACTCGGATATTATGAAGACTGCATTCGGGACCCGATATGGTCATTATGAGTTTCTTGTGATGTCGTTTGGGCTGACCAACGCCCCAGCAGCATTTATGCATCTGATGAACAGTGTGTTCAGGCCTTATTTGGATTCATTTGTGATTGTGTTCATTGATGACATTCTAGTCTACTCCCGTAGTCGGAGGAGCATGCTCAGCATTTGAGCATTGTGTTGCAGAGATTGAGGGAGGAGAAGCTATATGCTAAATTCTCCAAGTGCGAGTTTTGGCTCGAGTCCGTAGCATTTCCGGGACATGTGGTGTCTCGTGATGGTATTCAGGTTGATCAGAAAAAGATAGAGGCGGTGCAGAGTTGGCCTAGACCGACCTTAGCTACAGAGATCAGGAGTTTTCTTGGTTTGTCGGGATATTATCGCCGGTTTGTTTAGGGATTTTCATCCATTGCTTCTTCATTGACTAAATTGACCCAGAAGGGTGCACCATTCGTGTGGTCGGGTGAGTGCGAGGAGAGCTTTCAGAAGCTCAAGACAGCTTTGACCACAACTCCGGTGTTAGTATTGCCATCAACTTCAGGTTCATATATTGTTTATTGTGATGCCTCGAGAGTGGGGATAGGTTGTGTGTTGATGCAGGAAGGTAAGGTGATTGCTTATGCTTCTCGGCAGTTGAAGCCACATGAGAAGAACTATCATGTTCATGATTTGGAGCTAGCCGCCATTGTTCATGCATTGAAGATTTGGAGGCACTATTGGTATGGTGTGTCTTGTGAGGTGTATACCGACCATCGTAGTCTCCAGCACTTGTTCAAACAGAAAGACCTTAATTTGAGACGGCGGAGATGGCTTAAGTTGCTTAAGGATTATGACATCACTATTTTATATCATCCGGAAAGGCCAATGTGGTGGCCGATGCTTTGAGCCGGAAGGCGGCTAGTATGGGAGCTTGGCATATATTCCAGCCGAGGAGAGGCCATTTGCTTATGATGTTCAGGTGCTAGCCAATCGGCTAGTGAGGTTAGATGTTTCGGAGCCCAGCAGGGTATTGGCTTGTGTTGTATCTCGGTCATCTCTATATGATCGTATTCGTGAGCGCCAATATGATGATCCACATTTAGCTATCCTGAGGGACAGAGTTCAGCATGATGATGCTAGAGATGTCACCATTGATAGTGACGGCGTATTGAGGATGCAGGGCCGGATATGTGTGCCCAATGTTGATGGCCTTCGTGAGTTGATTTTGGAGGAGGCCCATAGCTCGCGGTATTCTATCCATCCAGGAGCCGCTAAGATGTATCAAGATCTGAAACAACACTATTGGTGGAGAAAGATGAAAATGGACATTTTCAGACAAGTATCACGGTGCCTCAACTATCAGCAAGTTAAGTACGAGCATCAGAGGCCCGGTGGTGTATTTCAGCGCATTGATATTCCTGAGTGGAAATGGGAGAGGATCACTATGGACTTTGTTACCGGACTCCCTCGGACGGCGAGGAAGTTTGATTCTGTATGGGTGATTGTGGATAGACTGACCAAGTCAGCTCACTTCATTCCAATTAGTACTACCTACTCATCGGAGCGGTTGGCAGCGATCTTTATTCGAGAGATTGTTCGGTTGCATGGAGTCCCAGTGTCTATCATATCCGACAGGGGTACTCAGTTCACTTCTCAGTTTTGGAGAGCATTTCAGCGAGAGATGGGTACGCGGGTTGAGTTGAGTACAACATTTCACCCCCAGACAGATGGGCAGTCTGAGCGCACTATTCAGATTCTGGAGGATATGTTGCGAGCTTGTGTGATTGACTTTGGTGGTTCGTGGGATGAGTTCCTACCACTTGCTGAGTTTGCCTACAACAACAATTATCAGTCGAGTATTCAGATGGCCCCGTATGAGGCATTGTATGGCAGGCGGTGTAGATCCCCCGTGGGATGGTTTGAGCCTGGTGAGGTTAGATTGATAGGGACTGAGTTAGTCCAGGATGCTCTGGATAGAGCAAAGTTGATCCAGGAGAGGCTTCGTACAGCACAGTCTCGTCAGAAGAGTTATGCGGACCGTAGAGTTCGAGAGTTGTCTTTCATGGTTGGTGACAGAGTAATGTTGAAGGTTTCACCTATGAAGGGTGTCATGAGGTTTGGGAAGAAAGGAAAGTTGAGTCCCAGGTACATTGGTCCTTTTGAGATACCCAGGAGGGTTGGAGAGGTGGCATATGAGTTAGCCTTACCGCCCAGATTATCCAGCGTTCATCCAGTATTCCATGTGTCTATGCTCCGGAAGTACATTGGAGATCTGTCTCATTCATTAGATTTCAGTACCATTCAGCTTGATAGTGATCTATCCTATGATGTGGAGCCTATTACCATTTTGGGACGTCAGGTGAGAAAGTTGAGGTCTAAGGAGATTGCATCAGTTAAGGTTCAGTGGAGAGGTCGACCCGTGGAGGAGGCCACTTGGGAGATCGAGCGGGAGATGCGGAGCGGATATCCTCACTTGTTTGAGACTTCAGGTATGTTTCTTGACCCGCTCGAGGACGAGCGTTTGCTTAAGAGGGGGAGAATGTGACGACCCGGCCCGTCGTCACGGGAATTACCACCCCGTTATGTTGAAATTGTATGTTTTATGCGCTTATATCAGTGTTAAAGTCTATCGGGTGATTTAGGAGTGATTTGGATTGAAAATGAGGCATATAGCCTTTTTGAAGGAGACTTGAATAAGGAAAGTCAACCCGGAGTTGACTATTTGGTTAGAGGGCTCGGAATCGGGATTCTGATGATTCGGTTAGTTCCGGGAGGTGATTTGTAACTTAGGGGAACGATCGGAATTGAATTTGGAGGCCCGGTGTAGAAATAGGCTTGAATTGGCTAAGGTTGAATTTTGGCGAAATCCGAACGGTAGGTGAGATTTTGATCCGGGGGTCGGAATGGAATTCCGACAGTTGCAGTAGCTCCGTTAGGTGATTTTGGATGTGCCTGCAAAATTTCAGGTCATTCGGACATTGTTTAGTCGGGTTTTTGATTGATTGTGTAATTCGGAATGTTTTAAGGAATTTAGGCTTGAATTCGATGCGAATTATGGGTTTTAATGTTGTTAGACGTGTTTTGAGGATTTGAGCAAGTTCAAATAAGGTATTAAGATGTGTTGGTGTGTTTGGATGAGGTCCCGGGGGCCTCGGGGTGTTTTCGGATGGTTAAACGGGAGAAAATGTGGAAAAATTGCAGGTTTTGACTCTAGTTCTGTTGTTTTCGCTCCTGCGGAAATGGGGGCGCAGGAGCGAGTCCGCAGGAGCGGACGAGGGGGCGCAGGAGCGCTTGGCTTCGCAGAAGCGAAAATCTCTCCGCTGAAGCAGCGTCGCAGGAGCGTAGAGGAGACCGCAGAAGCGGTCAAGAGAGAAATGGGGGAAACCGCAGAAGCGGATTTGTTGACCGCATAGGCGAGTCCGCAGAAGCGGACTCTTGATCGCAGAGGCGGAAAGGACCGTAGGGGCGGAAAAAATTCCGTAGAAGCGGACGCGCAGGGGCGGTCCATGGATCGCAGGAGCGGGATTTGCCAAAAGGGCCTGGGTTCGCAGAAGCGACCAATAGGTCGCAGAAGCGGTTCCGCAGGGGCGGAAAATGGTCCGCAGAAGCGAAAATCGCAGTGAATTAAGTGTATCAGAAGTTAGAAAATTTCAGAAACATTTCACACATTTGGGTCTCGGCTTTAGTAGCGATTTGGGCGATTTTGAAGAGAAACTCAAGGGAAATCATCAGGTAATCAACTATGGACTTAAACTATGATTAGTATTGATAATATTATGCAACTATATCATGAAAATGGAGGAATTTGGGGTGATTCATGGAAGATTTAACCTTACGCTTGAACTTTATAAAATCAAGGTTTTGAATGGGCAAATGGAGTCCGAATTTGGTAAACTTGATATGCTTAGACTCGTATTGAGATGAGGGTTCCGAATATGTGACTTTTGTAATTTTTCGACAAGCGTACCGAAAGTCGGGTTTTGACAACTTTGGGAATTTTGATGTAAATTGAGTTGTATTGATTGGGTGTCATCCCATTGGCCTAATTTATTGTATTTCTACTGTATTTGATCAGATTCTACGCGTGCGGAGCTTGATTCTCGTGGCAAGGGCATTGCGGAGTAGTCGTCGAGCCGTATTGAGGTGAGTAATAGATGTGTGTGATGACTAGCGGGTTCGAAACCCCGGTATACCACTTTGTGACGTTGTATAGCGGCGAGACACGTACTCTCTTGTGAGTGCGGGGTCGATTGTGATTGGGGACTATGACATAGTCCGACTTGTTGATATTGTATTATGATATTAGGCTATTCTTGAGCCGTCGAACCTCCTTCTCGGATGGTTGCATATTATATATTGTGATAATGGCCACTCTTGAGCCGAGGAACCCCCCTTCTTGGGCGGTTGAGTATACTTGTGGGCCGTGAGCCAGTTATTGGATCCCGCGAGGATTGTTATCATAGTCTTGTGATATTGACATGCTAGTTTACTACCAGTCCGCAGCTATCTCTGTTATCATGCTATTTCCAATCTCTGGAACTTGATATTACTGTTTTCAACTGAAAAATGATAAAAGATGTTTTCAAAACTACTTTTGAGCTCGCGAGGCTGTATTTGTATATTAGTTGACTGGTAGTGGATGGGGCTGCGCGCCGCAGCGGTATATATGTTGGATCGGACTGCACGCCGCAGTGATATTGTGCTTGGGCTGTAGGAGCCCCTCCGGAGTCTGAACCCCCACAGTGAGCACGGGTACCCAAATTGGATCGAGCTACGCGCTGTAGCGGTCATATCATGCATTGCATTGAATTTAGCTACATCTGCTAGCTGTTATACTGTGTTGCTGGTACTTGTTGGTACAGGTACAGTCGATATTGATTCGAAACAATGGTAGATACCTCTACACTAACATCCGCCCCTAAGGTCCAATTAACAAAGCAATTCCTACCAGCTGTCCGCTGGTCCTGGGTACAACTACTCTATTGGAGCATACTCTGATGCGCTCTGCCACGCAGTTGTGACATTTCTCCGATATAGTCCATATCACATTAGTCTAGACAACCTGACTTATGACAACCAGTCTGCAATCATATATCATTATTCAAATTTGTCATATCAAGTAACAAAATAGCCACTAGGGCTTCCAATTTCCAATAACCGCTAAACGGTGCCGATGCACACGATATACCACCACTGCGTAGGCGGATTACGAGAACTTCTAGTCTCCAACACATATGTAACACATGAATCACTATGCTTGATTCCATATTCCATCGTACAAATACATAACCACACATATCAAGCCTCCATTCATAAGCCATTCAGAAATTTCCCTATGCCATCAACAACTCAATCATCACTGCCAATCCAACAAGAGGGTACCACAATACCACTCGACATTATCAGTTTACATTACCTTGCCCTTTTTGACCATATACTCTGCCAAATCACTAGAATAGCAGTACCATTTTCCTTATCACCCGAAAGATTGATTCTTAGATTATCCGCAGCTACCCACGCTGCTTGGGAATTCTAATGACTCCCCATATAATATGAACTGATCTCAAAACCTTGAACATGCCGTTATCATCTTTTCATAACACATCGCATATACCATACTATACCAAGATACATGGAAAATTTCTATCCCTCTCCTACGCCGCAACATCGACGCACTCAACTAGTCAAGGACCTTCATGATCTCATATGGAAGAAAAATCATTACATATTCCACGCTTCGCATACCGACAGGAATATACTCATTTTCAAACCATGATAAAACACATCACAACTCTTTATTCCCATTCATTACATAAGTTTAACTGCCAGGACTGACTCCATTTACCCACATCGAGCTACGCAACTGCCAGCACATCAAGAGCTTTGTTGCACCATAACTGCAAGACTCATTACTTCGAACACACACCAGGAGTTACTCGTGAGCTTTTCATACTGTTCCAGTTTATTATCATCTTTAATTTAATATTCTCCTTCACCGGAGGATCACAATACCTTAACTCAGGTTACCATAGGAGACTCATACATAAGACCACGCGGTCTAAGGCTCACAGGCCGGTGAATACTCCCTCAGATGTTTCCCAGAAGTACCACAATCTACAACAATTTACCTTGAAGAACTTCCTGCAATTTTGAATTCATTGTCGTTACTCTGCAGGTACAGTTGATATTGATTCTGTGACAGGGTATTTGACTACAGCTTTACATAGTGCTTTATTGCGGATTTCTTATCTGCGCTGTCTTACCCTTGTTTATTACCACTGAGTCTGGCAGTACTCATTTTACTCCCTGCACCTTGAGTGCAGATCCAGGTACCTCTCAGCAGTGATCCAGTAGCTGTGCGAGACGACGTCTGTGGGATATACGAGGTAGCTGCAGAGTCCGCAGGACCCGATATTCCTTCTTACTATCTTTTGATTTTGTATCGACATTGCTTTCCGTACTTGGTATCTTGTAAACTATCATATACTCATGTTCAATAGAGGCTCATGACTCTTGACCCTTCGGTCTATGGGAGTTGATGTATTATGGGACTTGGTTCCCCATTTTCGTTATATGTATCATTGTTGCTTCATCAATTAATATGCTTAAATGGGTTAAAGAGAGCTTCTAGCTCCGTTGTTAAGATTGATTGGTCGGGCTGGCTTAGCAATGTACTGGGCGCCATCACGACCGGATTCGGGGTCGTGACAGTTTTCTTCTATTGCAGCCCCGATGACCAGGTTGACCCAAAAGGGTGTCCAGTTCCAGTGGTCAGAGGAGTGTGAGGCGAGCTTTCAGAAGCTCAAGACAGCCTTGACCACCGCACCGGTGTTGATACTACCTACAGGTGCAGGGCCTTATACAGTTTATTGTGACGCATCTCGTACAGGGCTTGGAGCGGTATTGATGCAGGATGGTAAGGTTATCGTTTATGCTTCGAGGCAGTTAAAAATACATGAGAAGAATTATCCAGTTCATGATCTTGAGTTAGCAGCAGTGGTTCATGCCTTAAAGATCTGGAGGCATTATCTATATGGTGTGACATGTGAGGTGTACACTGATCACAAAAGCCTACAGTACTTGTTCAAGCAAAAGGAGTTGAATCTACGACAACGGAGATGGTTAGAGTTGCTAAAAGACTATGATGTTACTATCTTATATCACCCAGGTAAGGCCAATGTGGTGGCCGGTGCATTGAGTAGAAAGTATGCCAGCATGGGTAGTCTTGCATACATTCCGGTCAGTCAGAGACCATTAGCTCTAGATGTCCAGGCCTTAGCCAACCGGTTCGTGAGATTAGACATTTCTGAGCCTAGCAGGGTGTTAGCCTGCACGGTCGCTCGTTCTTCTTTATTAGAGCATATCCGTGAGAGGCAATTTGATGATCCTCATTTGTGTGAGTTGAGAGATACAGTACAACGGGGAGGTGCCACACAGGTAAATTCTGATGACGATGGGGTATTGATATTGCAGGGTCGAGTTTGTGTGCCCAATGTCAAAGGGATTCGAGAGTTGATCTTAGCGGAGGCCCACAGTTCGCGGTATTCTATTCACCCAGGCGCTGCGAAGATGTACCAGGACTTACGGCAGCACTATTGGTGGCGCAGAATGAAGAAAGATATCGTTGCGTATGTCGCTCGGTGTCTAAATTGTCGGCAGGTGAAATATGAGCACCAGAGACCTGGTGGTGTATTCCAGAGGATTGAAATTCCCGAGTGGAAATGGGAGCGGATCACCATGGACTTCGTTACTGGACTTCCTTTGACTCGGAGGAAATTTGATGCTATTTGGGTCATTGTTGATAGGTTGACCAAGTCGGCACACTTTATTCCAAGTGTCTGTCTCCTACTCGTCGGAGAGGTTAGCGGAGGTTTACATTAGGGAGATTGTTCGTCTCCATGGGGTGCCGGTATCCATTATCTCTCGATCGGGGTACGCGAGTTTACCTCGCGGTTCGGAGAGCGGTCCGGCGGGAGTTAGGCACCCGGGTTCGAGTTGAGTATAGCATTTCATCCTCGGACGGATGGCCGGTCCGAGAGGACTATTCGGATTTTAGTGGACATGCTTCGAGCCTCGTGTTATTGATTTCGGAGGCTCGTGGGACCGGTTTCCGCCATTAGCAGAGTTCACCTACAATAACAGTTACCATTCTAGCATCCGGATGGCTCCGTATGAGGCGTTGTATGGTAGGCGATGTCGATCACCGAGTTGGATGGTTTGAACCGGGAGAGGCTCGGTTGTTGGGTACGAGACTTAGTTCAGGAGGCCTTGGATAAGGTCAAGACTATTCAGGAGAGATTGCGTTCAGCTCAGTCCAAGCAGAAGACTTATGCGGATCATAAGGTTCGAGATGTAGATTTCATGGTTGGTGAACGAGTATTGCTCCGAGTGTCGCCTATGAAGGGCGTGATGAGGTTCGGGAAGAAGGGCAAGCTCAGCCCTAGGTATATTGGTCCATTTGAGATTCTAGACGGAGTGGGAGGGGTGGCTTACAGATTAGCTTTGCCGCCTAGCTTATCAGCCGTGCATCCAATTTTCCATGTATCTATGCTTCGGAGATACCACGGCGATCCTACTCATGTGTTAGACTCCAGCACTGTCCAATTGGACAATGATTTATCCTACGAGGAGGAGCCGGTGGCCATTCTAGACCGGCGGGTTCGACGATTGAGGTCGAAGAGTTATCCTTCTGTGCATGTTCAGTGGAGAGGTCAGCCTCCTGAGGCGTCGACCTGGGAGTCAGAGTCCTGATATGCGGAGCCGCTACCCACACTTGTTTCCTGACTCAGGTACTTCTTTCTTTTGTCCGTTCGAGGACGAACGGTTGTTTTAGAGGTGGAGATTGTGACAACCCAAAAGGTCATCACTTATTTTCTTAATCATTTCGAGCTTCTGAGGCCTTGAAAACCTCATTCCATGTTGCCTCGATTTACGTGCATGATCCGAGCATGTAGCCGGAAAGATTTTTGTGATAGAAAATATGCATTCTATGAGAAATTTGGATAAAATGATATTAATATTGATATGGTTGACTTCGGTCAACATTTTTGGTAAACGGATCTGGACCCAAGATTGGATGGTCCCGAAAGGTCCATAGGAAAATATGGGACTTGGACATGCGTCCGGAGTCGAATTCTGAGGCCTAGATCCCAAGTTATGAATTTTTCTATGAAATTGTTTTTGATGTAATTGTTAAAGGAAATGAATTAATTGACCTTGGTATCGGGCTCGTATTTTGGTTCCGACGCCCGGTACAAGTCTTAAATATTATATATGTGATTTCTGTAAAGTTTGGTGACATTCGGATGTCGTTTGATATGTTTTGGACCTTGAGTTCCAAGTTTGAAGGTTTTGAAAACCAAAAGTATGAAAATCATGAACTTGAGGTTTGATTTGATGAAAACGATGTGTTATTGGCGATGTGATCGCACGAACAAGTTCATAATGTGTTTTTGATGCTGTGTACATGTTTGGTTTGCAGCCCGCGGGGCTCGGTTAAAGATTTGATAGGACGTTGGGTTAAATTCTGAATTTTTGCACTGCTGGTTTTTCACCCAGCTGTTGGCTTCGCAATTGCGAAGTATTTCTCGCAATTGCGAAGGGGACAGTACAAGGCAGGGCTCGCAAATGCGAACCCCGATCGCAAATGCGAACGTCCCCAGGCCTGCCTATGTTCGCAAATGCGAACACTGTAAACATCCCCAGGGCCTGCCTATGTTTGCAAATGCGAACCATAGTTCGCAAATGCGAACATCCCCATATCCAGCCTTGTTCGCAAATGCGAACAATAGTTCGCAAATGCGAACATTCCCTATACTGCCTGTGTTTGCAAATGCGAACCATTGTTCGCAAATGCGAACATTCCCCTTTCCTGCCAGTGTTCGCAAATGCGAACAAAAGTTCGCAAATGCGAACTTCCCAGCCTTAGCTTATTTTTCAAACTCCAGAAATTGGTCGGGGTTCGCAATTGCGAACCCATGTTCGCAAATGCGAACACAGAGACTTGTAAATCACGATTTTCAGTTCATTTCTTCACTTTTCACAACCCAAAAACACCCATTTGCGATTCTTCACGGATTCTTTCTTCTTCAAAACAATTGTAAGTCACTTTTTACTTAATTCTTTCAATTCCTAACATCATTAAACATTTTTTTCAATAGAAATCAAAGGTTTTCATGGTAGAATTTCTTGTTTTTGATAGAATATAGGGTTTTTTCATAAATTGGGAAATTGGACCTCGAATTGAGGTCCGATTTTGAAACAAATCATATACATGAACTCGTGGGGGGATGGGTAACCGGATTTTGGTCCGAACCCCGTATTCCGACCATGTGGGCCCGGGGTCGAAATTCACTATTCCGGGCAGAATGTTGTAAAAGTTGTAATTGGCCTTAGGAATCAGTTTGTTGAGTAGTATTGATGATATTAAATCAATTGTGTATAGATACGATTGGATTGGAGCCAAATTTGAAAGGAAAAGGCATTGCCACGGATTGAATTGTTCATAAACATTCGAGGTAAGTGTTTGTTCTATCCTAGCTTGAGGGAATAAGATTATGTGCTATGTGTTATGTGATCGAGTGCGATGTATGGGCTGTGGTGACGAGCATCCATACACTGGCGTCTAGTATGACCGTGAGTCGTTGATAATGCTTATTGTGAGACATATTTGCAGATGAATTGTTGAACCTTTGCCAGGTTGTAGAATTGTTATTGTTCTTCTTTGTCGGGACTTGTTGTGAAGATGATTATTGATTGCCCTTGTTGGGATGGTTTATGAATTACTGTTTCATTCTTTGCCCTTAACTGTGATTGTTATTTGGGTGAGGAAGAGTGATAATGCACGAAGGGTGATGTCGTGCCTTGATTTATTATTTATGCATGAAGGTTAATGCCGTGTCATGTTTTATTGTTTATGCACGAAGGTTAATGCCGTGCCATGTTTTATTGTTTATGCACGAAGGTTAATGTTGTGCCATGTTTTATTGATTATGCACGAAGGATCATGCCGTGCCCTGTTATTGAACCATGTACGAAGGATGATGCCGTACTATGAATGTGAGGATAAGAGTAAAAGCACGGAGGGTGATGCCGTGTACTTTATTTGCTTATTTGGTGAGGATGAGAGTAAAAGCACGAAGGGTGATGCCGTGCAACTACTTGCTATTCCTTGACTTGATATTACTTGTGTTTCCATTTTACTTTGTTTTCCTTGTGAACTTATTAACTGTTGTTAATTGTTGAACTCTTTGAGATATTCCTTATTGTGTTATTACTTGGTTATTTCTTGTTATCTTGTGGTATACATATATATTGAACTGCACAGGTTTATGTGGGTGTCCGGTCCTAGGCTTGTCACTACTTCGCCGGGATAGGCCAGGCACTTACCAGCACATGGGGTCGGTTGTGCTGATACTACACTTCTGTGCGTTTTTGCACAGGTCCAGGTTACGATCAGGAGCATCAGAAGTAAATCTATTGCGTGGGAGTTGATCATATTTGAGACCAAGGTAGCTTGCAGACGTCCGCAAGCCCGGCGTCTCTCTCTTTACTTATGTTACTAGATGTAGTCTCTTTGTTCCGAGACAAATAGAATTATGTTATATTTCTTTCAAACTTTTATGTGTAGTATTCAATAGTAGTTCGTGAGTTGGTGACTCCACGTCTTGGGTAGGGGATTTCAGTATGATTTTCACCTTGTAATTAGTTATTTCTATTTTGATAAAGTATTCCGCATTTATTTTATTAAAGTTGTGGTTTGTTGATAAATAAATTATGAAATTGTGTTAAAAACAGGATAGTATGAATACAGTGGCTTGCCTAGCTACGACGAGTAGGCGCCATCACGATCCCGATGTTGGGGGAAAATCCGGGTCGTGACAAATGGACAGAACAAAAATAAGGATAAACCGGAGAGTCAGGTCCTGCGGACGCTGGCAGCTACCTCGATTGTCCAAAAGCAATCTCCGAAGTAGCTATAGACTCAGATCTCCTGCGATGTACCTGGACCTGCACACAAGGAGAAGGGAATAAAGTGAGTACTTCCAGACTTATTGGTAATAATCAGGGGTAAGACAACGAAGGTAAGAAACTCCAATACAACACTAAGTAAAGTTATAAACAATACCCTGCATCAGTATCAACATGAACAATCTCCGAACAAGCAATATCAGAACTAGCAATATCAGCTAACAGCATAACAGGTATAGCTAAATGCAATGCAATGCATGAATATGACCGCTACGACGCGTAGCCCGATCCATTTGGGTACCTGTGCTTACTGTGGGGGTTCAGGATCAGGAGGGGCTCCTACAGACCAAGCACAATATCATGATACACTGCAGAGCGCAGCCCAATCCATAACCAGTCAGCTATAATGCATTACAGCCTCACATGCTTAAAAATAGTATTTGAAAACTCTTTTTATTATTTTTCAGTAGAAACAGTATTTCAAAAATTCCAGAGTTTGGAAAACCATTTAGACGGTAATAGCTCAGGACTGGTATCAAAATAGCATGTCAATATCATAGAAACAATATCATCGATCCTCGCGGGATCCCATTAACTGGCTCACAGCCTAAGGATATACACAACCATCCAAGTAGGAGGTTCACCGGCTCAATAATAGCCAACAACACAGTATAGTATCAATAGGTCGGACTAAGCCATAGTCCCCAATCACATTCGACCCCGCATTCACATGAGACTACGTGTCTCGCCTCAATACAGAGTCACAAAGTGATATACCGAGGTTTTGAACCTACTAGTCATCACCCACACCCATTACTCACCTCGACTCGGCTCGAAGACTAGTCCGTAATGCCCTTGCCATGAGAATCGGCCTCCACAGGTGTAGAATCTGATCAAAATCAATAGAAATACATCAAAATAGGCTAAAAGGGACATTACCCAACCGAAACATCTCGAATTACACCAAAAACCATAAAGTTGCAAAAACCCGACTTTCGGTACGCTTCTCGAAAAATTTAAAAAGTTACATATTCGGATTGCTTATCTCAACACGAGTCCATGCATATAAAGTTTATCGAAATCAGATTCCGTTTACCCATTCAAATCGATGATTTACCATAACCCAAACTTAGAGTAAAAACCGCCATTAATACACCCCTAATTCTTCCAATTTCAGCTATAAACTCCATATTTCAGCAAGATAATAATGTAAATTAGGTCCATGAATGATTACCTAAAGAATCCATTTGATTCCTCTTAAAATCGCCCCAAATCGCCTCTTTGTTTATGCCTTAGCATGATATAACGTTCTAAAGTTTTAACCTTCTATTTCCTTTATCACTGATACGTTTTTCGCTTCTGCGATATTGGACTCGCATAAGCGAATCTGCTTCTACGACTATTTTGTCGCTTCTGTGAAAGTCCAGTTAACTGCCTTCTTCGTTTCTTCGATCCAGGTCTCGCACCTGCGAGACCGCTTAAGCGACACTTGCTTCGCTTGTGCGAAGATCACCCAAATGTCAATTTTCGCTTCTGCAGCCTTTTGTTCGCACCCGCGATGCCGCTTCAGCGGAATGAGCTCCGCTTCTGCGAAACTCCAACGTCTAGCCTCCAAGCGCTTCTGTGCACAAAAGTCTGCTTCTGCGGACTCGCTTCCGCATTTTTTTCTTTTCGCAAGAGCGAAAATAGCAGCAGTCAGGTATATCAAACCTGCTGCAAACTCCAAAATCTTACGTTTCGCATTCCGAAAATAACCCGAGGCCCAACGGACCTCAACCAAAAATACAATTCTATTCTAAATCATCATACGAACTTGTTCTAATCATAAAAATACACCCTTAAACACGGAAATCGTCAAATCAAGGCAAATTCAAGCCTATATTTCAACTTGAACTTCCGAAAATTATATCCAATCAAAAACCCGACCAAACGACGTCTGGATGACCTAAAAATTTGCAGACATATCCAATATCACCTAATGAAGCTACTGTAACTATCGAAATTCCATTTTGACTCCCGGATCAAAATCTCACCTACTGTTCGGATTTCGCCAAAATTCAACTTTAGCCAATTCAAGCCTATTTCTACACCGTACCTCAAAATTTGATTCCGATTGCTCTTCTATGTCACAAATCACCTCCCGGAACTAACCAAATCATCATAATTTGATTCCGAGCCCTCTAACCACATAGTCAACTCCAGATGGTCTTTTCATAAACAAGCTTCATTTCAAAAGGCTATATGCCTCATTTTCAACCAGAATCACTCCTAACTCACCTGATAGACTCTAACACTGATATAGAAACATGAAGCATATAAATAAATGGGTAACTGGTTGAAATTCTAGTGACGACGGGCCAGATCGTCACACATAAAAGATGAAATATGTCAAGTTATCATATGTACTCCTTAGATAGTCATAGTTACTTCTCTTTGGATCTTAGTTATAGAATAAGAAGTATTTTAAGAGAACCACATTGAGTTCGAATTGACACATATCCTTGTATAGAATTTTTAATGCGATGTGTTATAGATTCTCTTGAAACTGAGTTCGCATGTGGTATTGAAAGTTCAAGATAGGCAATTACACTTTTTCTTTGAGTTCCTGAATGTGCTAAGCCGATATCAAATTTTTGTAATATGTGGGTCTTTATAATCAATAGTACTTCATTCCTCTATTGTGCTCACACACAGAGAGGCAAAGAGGAACATACGAGAGGAGGTGTCTCGAATACTAACATGTAGTCCATTATCTATCGCTTTAGATAATTCCTTCTAATTCAAGGCTACTAGTTTAGGAATTAGGATATCGATTTTTGTTGCACGATCAAATTATTGAGAAGCTTTGCTCTCTGCTACATGTATTTATGACATTAATCATGATGAGTTCAAAGTTCAAACACTTACCAGGTAAAGTTCAATTTGTAGGTTGCTCTGCTTGTTTAGTTAGACATGAATTTATCCTTTTTTTTATTTGATTCTTAATATGAAATTTTCATTACTATGTTTATTTCTTTATTCGTGAATAAATATTTCCCTTAATGAAATAAGAGCTTGGTTACCTCTTATTAGGAATGTATAATTATTACAAATCATGCCTAAAGTATCTACGTCTTTTAAACTTTTGGATAGACCGTGAAAAATCGCTAAACGGTCTTTCCGATTTCCTATATTTTTAGTTGGTATTTATAGAGGGCCCTGCAATTAAGCATTTATAGTTTGGTGATGCTCATCTCCATTTTTATTAAGGTTCATCCTAAGTATACTACTGTCACGACCCCAATCCCGGTCGTGATGGCGCCCAACACAACTGCTAGGCAAGCCCGACCAATTACCCTCTCATCCCTAGCATGAAGCTCAAATCAATTGCCTGAATATTATTATCAACAATAAATCTAAACTGAATTATCACCCAAAGATCTAGGGTCACGAGTCTAGAGCCTCTAAACATGATCGGATAACAATATCCGAACAACATACTCAAATCTTAATAATATATATATATAAGGAAAACTGGAATAAGAAGAGAAGCCAGGTCCTGCGAACACCGGCAGCTACCTCAGCAACTCGGATAAACACTGATAAAAGTTGGAGTGCTCGTCTATCCCTTCTGTGTACCTGAATCTGCACATAAAGGTGCAGGGAGTAGGGGTGAGTACTAAGTACTCAGTGAGTAATAAGTATATATCAATAGCTGAAAGCAAGAAATCCACAGAAAACCATAGAGTAAAGCTAAACTACAGTCTGATTCCTGATACGAACTAGCAATAATAGTACATTACAATCATCACAGATAATTCACAGGCAAAGATGCAATGCAATGCACATAACCGCTACGATGTGTAGCCCGATCCATTTAACGTCGACGACGCTCATTGGGGCTGTGTACAGTCTTCGGAGGGGCTCCTACAGCCCAAGCACAATAATGCTGCGGCGTTCAGCCTGATCCTCATATCAACCACTGCAGCGTGCAGCACGATCCATCCTCAGTCCACAACATGCATATGAGTCACACAACAGTTCAAATTACTTACTTCCAGATTCCAGTTCATTAATTATGAAAATACTTTAATTCTTATTTAATTTTCCAAAAATAGGTGAATTAGCATTTCAATATGGTGATTTCAAACCAGGACTGAGATCATTGATTAAGCAAAATGAGCTATCACATATATAACTATCCCCTAGGGATACTACAGATCGGCACAAGGCCCCAAACATGGCTTACAACCCACAATTATATCAAACTCGGTGTGTTTCAACCACATATATATCATGTTATTCTTATTCGTGATGGACTATGTCTCAATTCCAAGTCACAATCAATCCCGCACCTTCCACGGGGTGCGAGCCACACCCTACTAGCGTCACAATTTGCTAAGCCGGGGTTTCGAACCCTCAAGCTACCATATACACTAACTACTCACCTCTAGCCGCCCGTAGACTCGTCCGCGATGCCCTTTCCTTTTGAATTTTCTGCCTCGTGCGTAGAAACTAGTCAAACCACAACAATTATATCAAATACGGATCAAAGAAACATAACCCAATTCAATTTACACGAAATACGCGACAATGCACCAAGTTGGTAAAAACCGGACCCCGGGCCTGCTTCTTGAAAAATTCCGAAATTAATACCAACGTATTCCTCGTCTCGCCACGAGTCCGTGCATATAAGATTTATCAAAATCGGAGTTCGAATGGCCTTTCAAAAGTCTATATCTCATTTTCGTAATCTAGGCCCTAATTCTTCACAATTTTCTACCCAAATTCATGAGTTTTAATGTTAATTCTAGCATATAATCGTGTTTTTGAGTCAAGAAACTTACCTCCAATGTTTCCCCGTAGATTTCTTTCTTCAAAGCTATCAATTTGCTCTCAATGTGGTGCAAAAACGGAGTAAATAGTGAAACTATCGCGTCTGTTTTGGTTTATATCTGTTTCTGTCAAACATCAAATTTGCCTTATGCGATCGCGACTCCCCTCACGCGATCACGATGCACAACTTACCAGCCTCACGTGATTGTGACTCCCTTCATGCGACCGCGTATCACAAAAATCTCAAACCACATTTTCCTTGTACGCGATCGCATAGACTCTCATGCGATCGCGATGGACAACTGGGTAACTCTACGCTACCGCGACCGTGTCTCATGCGATCGCATTGATCCTGCTCCTGACCTTACGTGATCATGTCCCTCGCCTTGCGATCGTAAAGGGTAAAATTCTCGCCCTCTCCAGTACTCTACGCGATCGCATGACCATTAGTGCGATCGTAGAGAGTAAATGTCTGTTGCACTTATGATAGCAAACCAGCTCTTTCCTTTGGCCAAAAATTGTCCGTTTGCACCCCCAGATTCATCCTGGGCCCCCGAGACCCAAACAAAAACCACCAACCTACTCCAAAACACGATACAAACTTGTTCCAATGATAAAAACACACCCTTAAACACGAAAACCATCAAATCAAGGCGAATTTAAGCCTAAGTTTCAACTAGAACTTCCGAAAACAACACCCAATCAAAAACCCGACCAAATGACGTCCGAATGACCTGAAAATTTACAGACATAAAATCACCTAAGGGAGCTACTGCAACAGTCGCAATTCCATTCCGACTCCCAGATCAAAATCTCACATACCGTTCGGATTTCATCAAAATTCAACCTTAGCCAATTCAAGCCTAAAACTACACCGGACCTCCTAATTTGATTCTGATTGCTCTCCTAAGTCATAAATGATCCCCCGAAACTAGTCGAATCATCAGATTTCCATTCCGGGCTGTCTGACTTTTTCAACCTATTCTTCTCATAAAGAGATTTATGGCCTCATTTCAGTTCTAATTCTCTCCAATTTGCTTCTAACTCTCCAAACACAAATAAATTAGCATATTGATGTATTAAATGAAGAAAATGGGGCAATAACTCCCGTAACGACGGGCCGGGATGTTACAACTACATTCTCTATTTCTAGTTTTTCATCCTAATGTAACTGTTATCAAATTAATTTTATAGCATTGTGTATAATAGTCCAGGCCATATTTTGTCGCTGGGCCTGGACTTAAGACTGACTCAATAGACTGCAACCAAATACAACTGGGTCTCTATAGCCCAATATCAATGTCTTTTTCATTTTATAGGCTTAATTACAATTTCATTTTGATCAGGGCCTAAATTCATAATTGGGCCCAAATCCTTAACACTTAAGGCTAAACAGGAACTAATTATCATTTTAACAATACTTGATAAATGTAACAATTAACAGTTTTTACAAACATCAATTTGTATTTAATCACTACTGATTTTAACATTTAACAATTGATCAAGAATTTTAACATGATGATTTTTTATTCAACTAGCAGAGTCCGATATTAAAATCATTGTTACGACACTAATTGTTTCTGTCATTTTACCCAAGACAATATTATAGTTTTAACTAAGAAGGTTCGAATTATTGTCAAATTGGAGAACCAGAACAAGTTATAACTTGATTAGCTTAAGGCTAAACAATATACAATTTGAAATTCAACAGCTACTTATACTTTTAGCATTAACTGATCCAGATTCAAAACTGGATTAATAAAACGTCCAAATGTTAATACTTCATGTCTAATTTATAATAGTTTCAAATTCAGGCGATTTAACTATGTTTGTACCAGTTTTAATCTTAGATTTAGGTGATCATTTTTACCTAGTCTATTTAGCCTAGCGTTTATATTACTATCATTACTTCTAAATCTAAAAGTACAGTTGTTCAATATAATACTTATTACAACTCAGTCCTAAACGAATTACAGAAATCTAAACATTTTAAACTACATAATGAAATAACAGATACACAACTGAATTAGCTAAAACATGGTTATCATTTTTATTTCATCAACAACAACTCAAATACAACTCCAGGTCATAGTAGTGTACCCGATTCAAGTAACAAATTGATGAGTTCTAGGTTTGGAGAAGAAGAAAAATCAGCAACAGCAACGATGATATAGCAACAGCAAACGGGAATGAATCAACATAGCAAAATCCCAAAATCCATTAGATAAACCAGCAGATAAACCCGAACAAATTGTAAACCCAGCAAGTCGAAGTAAACCAGTAGAGAAATGACCAGCAGAGATTCCCAAAGTAATACTCGAATTATCAACTAACTAGAAGACTAGTAGCACTTCAGTATATAAGTTTCATAGCTTTGATAATTATGAATTTTTCGAACTTCTCTATGAATTTTCCAATCTCTAAATTTCTGAACCCTTAAACTTAGGCCTGAAACAGCCTATTTATAGAGTGATTTGGGAGGGAAATTTAAATTAATTATTCATATTTCGCACCCCTATTCTTTTTCAATTATTTCATTTAAGTATAGGGTGTTTTTAATAAAAATACACTTGAACCCTTGCTAGAAGGTTCCAGGTTATTCTTTACTGTTCTATTGGGTGAAAATTACTTAGTTGCCCTCACTTGCTAAGGATTATTACCTATCTACCTTTTAACTATGCCTAGTTTACCCTTTATTAATCGACTATTTATGGTAAAACCAGATCCAATTGTCCCTTATACCCTCATTACTTCTATATTATTCTCAATAATACCATTTCCCCTACCCTATTTACCCTTTAAAGTTATCAGTTTTTACCCGACCTGCCTTTAGGTCTGTTAAGACCTAGAGTGTCTTAGCTTGGTATTTAAAATGTAACCATTAACTATAATTTATTTTTTAACCTATTTTAAGACTAAGTAGTATTTATAGAATTAACCACTTTCAGAAATAGACACAAATAGCCATAACAGTCAACATTCATACTTATCATAACAATAGCCTATTTTATTTACACACCTAACCTTATCAAGACTAAGTGTTCATAGTTCAGAAAAACCACACATATAAACCATATCGCAGAACTAGCCATTTTAATGTAATTTGAAAATATAACCCTATTTCGACTAATTTTAACTAACAAAAATTCAGAGAGACAATAGATAATGGTTGAATCATGATTAATTAATCCTTTTAATCGAAAATAGGTTCTTTTCACAAAGACAAGCAAAACAACTAATTAATCTGTATGTTTTAACATGATAGTTTTAACTAAAACTAAAAGGAAACCTAACCAAGCACAAGGAGATAATGCAAAGACTTAGGCAAATATTAGCACAGAAACAAAAGCATAGAAAATTTGAGATGGTTAGGATACTTAGCTTTTTGAGCTTCTTTTCCTTTCCTTTCTTTTATTTTCTTTCTTTCTTGTTTTCTTTCTTCTTTTTACTTTTTTTCTTCATTTTCCTCATTTTTTGGCTCTTCAGAGACTGTAGGTCTCTTTTCAGTAGATCTCCTAGGTAGTCCCTTGAAAATTAGTTTAGACATGGTAAGGGTTTGGAGGCTAGGGTTAGGGCTTTGGAAAGTTTCAGGTTTTAGCTGTCCGTGGGTGTAGGGTTCCGGCGAGACATTTTTGAAGATTCGAGGTGTTAGGCCAAGATTCGAGGTATGAGGCTTAGGTGGGGTGAAAGAAGTTTTTAAGGTGGTTTAGGGTGTAATTTTGGGAGGCTGGTTCACACTTTAGGTGGTCGTCAGCTAGGGTTCCGGTGATAAAACTTCAAGAATCTTGGGGGAAAGGGTTTGATATTTTGGGGAGGTTAACGATAAACTGGTGTAGATGAAAGAAAAGGGTTCAAGGAAGGTGGCCTGCGCCGGAGAGGGTGAACGAAGGCAGACCACCGGTAGGTTTCCGGTGGTCTGTGGAAAGGGAGAAAGAGAAAGGGCGGCTAGGATTTTGGTCTTGTGAGAGGGTGAGTGTATAATAAGAGATGACCGGTATAGATATATATCAATAGTGTGACATTAATCAATAGCCATTGGATTAGATAAGATGAGTGGCAAGGATTAATTTTGCCACTAAACGATACCGTTTGATTTTAATGAAGTTCTCCTCTGGTCCGTTAGATTAATCGATTGAACGACTATGATAGCTTCACCTCGACGGTGTCGTTTAGCTTAAATGAGACATGTTTATATCCATTAGATCCACTAGATGAACGGCCCTGATTGCTTAAAATAACGGTGTCATTTTATTTTCAAGACAACCGTTCACTTTGGTCCGTTTGATTGGATATTTCAACGGTCCAGATTTGTTTTGCCTTAAAGGTATTCGTTTGGTCTTTTACACAGTCTGACCGGTTCAATAACAAATTGGGCCAGGTCTATTTGGGTGTCGATTTGGGCTAACATTTGTGAATTTGGCCCAAATATCATGTATTCTTGTATTTTTCTTGTATTTGTCTCATTTTTTGTATCTTAACTTGTATTTATGTAATTATTTTCTGTATTTTGTTTTGTATTTTATACTTGTTTTCCTTAGTATTTTATTACTGGTGTATCTTTATTTTGTAATTTTATATTTTTCTTTGATTTTCAAATTTTTTAGTTATTACCTTACATTTTTTGGTATTTTCTAAAAAAATTTAATTTCATTTTGTATTTTTTGCTTTAATTTTTTTCACCTTATTTTCAACAATTAATACACACACCAATATTTCCTATATAATAATGAATCAATTTCAATCAAAAATCATTTGTATATTTTTTTGTTTTTGAAATAATTGCTTGGGGCAAAAATCACGTGCTCACAGCCGCCCCTCTTTGCTCGGGAACACGAAGAGTTTCAGTGCAAAGACAAGTGAGTAGTAATGAGGGATTTTGCCCATTCGCATATCCCGTGTGAAGCATTTTCGAATGTTTTGACCGCATCCGGCTTCAAGGATTGCCTACATATACTGACTATACAGGAATCAGGTCAGTGTAGTTCGGCAATGTCTGGTAGTTGAAACTACCAGAAAGCTGTGGCTCTACTGCTGTTGCTTTTCATTATGGCATGCTAATCTCCTTATTACACCATGGTATAAAGAAAATAAGCTAAACTACGTTCTATGCTTTACAAAATCCTATCTATATTTTCCACTTGATTCATGTTCTTCCATTTGCATCTTCCATTCATCGAGAAACCTTTTTGCTTGCAGCTTGCTTCAAGTATATTCTCTTGTTCCGCTCGGACAACTTTAAAATGTATTCCCTTGTTCTTCAGGTGGGCACCTGCTTGCAAAACATTCAAAAATATTCCCTTCTTCTTCAGATGGGCGCCTGCTTACTACACAAATAAAGAAAACACTTTCTGCCCAAGTATGGGGCTTTAAAAATCTATCATGCTATTAACTGTTAGAAAAGAAGGACTTCATTTGCAAAAATATATTCCCTTGTTATCCAAGTGGGCGCCAGATTGCAAAAATTTAAAAAAATATTCTCTTATTATCCAGGTGGGCGCCTGATTGCAAATATTAAAGAAAAATATCCCCTTGTTATCCAGGTGGGTGCCTTATTGCAAAAATTAAAAGAAAAATATTCCCTTGTTATCCAGGTGGGCACCTGATTGCAAAAATAAAAAAAAAATCTCTTGTTATCCAGGTGGGTGCCTGAGTGCAAAAAATAAAGAAAAATATTTCCTTGTTATCCATGTGGGCGCTGTAGTGCAAAAATTAAAAATAAAAATATTCCATTGTTATCCAGGTGGGCGCCTGAGTGCAAAAATTAAAAGAAAGAAAAATATTCTCTTGTTATCCAGGTGGGCGCCTGAGTGCAAAATTAAAAGAAAAATATTCTCTTGTTATCCAGGTGGGCGCCTGAGTGCAAAAACTAAAAGAAAAATATTCCCTTGGTATCAAGGTAGGCGCTTGAATGCAAAAATTAAAGGAAAAATATTCCCTTGTTATCTAGGTGGGCCCCTGAGTGCAAACATTAAAAGAAAAATATTCTGCCCCGGTTTGATAACTGGGTGTAACATTTTCAATTTTTAAAATAAAAGGTAATACTTCCCTTATTATTCAGGTGGGTACCTGATTACTGGTACTTTTATCGTGGATTCCTTCCTCCATTGTTGCTTCCTTTTGACTGTTCTCCCTTATTTTCCTGGTGGGTGCCTGATCTCCAAACTTGTGCTCATTTTTTTTCCACATTGGTCACATTCACTTTAAAGTGATTAGTAAGAATTTGAATCTTTTGTCCCTGTTTTAATCAGTGAACAACTTGTTAGTATTAAAATGATGGTTAGCAACCGACATTCTTATTGGCCTTGCTTCCACTCTAGCATTTGCCTCATCTTGCTTTGTACTGCTTTGTTGTACTTCTTGATTGTTTTCCAACAATTTTCTAAGCCTATCTTCTCCATCATAATTCCCTTTTGTTTCTTCTTTTCTTTTATTTCCTTTGGCTATATGACCGCCATGTGTTATTCTATTTCTCTCGTCCTTTGAAGGACTCAGTATCATTGTGCCATTTAACATGAGAAACTGGTAATTAGCTTTCAACTGGCAATGTCTTGTTGAAATGTTTTAAGCAAATAAAAATGAAATGCAATGACCTTGAATTTGAGGGTAGGGATATTTTCAAAGTAAAAGACAAAACTTATCAGGGTAGGAATGCTGATTCCTTTAACCATGCCATGCATTTGGATCACCAACATAGTCTATCCAACCAAATCCCTGCTGACTCTATTTCTCTTTTCATCAACCCAAACCTTACTTGAATTGCCGCTTTCGTTTCACAAAATCATTCCTCACTTTCGCCTTATGGTGCCCATTAGGGTTTTTACCAATAAGACTCTCTCATTTTATTTCTCTCAAGATCGCGTTGCCTTATGGTGCCCGTTAAGGTTTTCACCAATAAGACTCTCTCATTTTATGACTATCAAGTTCGCGTCGCCTTATGGTGCCCGTTAAGGTTTTCACCAATAAGACTCTCTCATTTTATTTCTTTCAAGCACGCGTCGCCTTATGGTGCCCCTTAAGGCTTTCACCAATAAGTCTTTCTCATTTTATTTCTCTCAACTCCCATCGCCTTACGGTGCACATGAGGGTTTTCACCAATAAGACTCTCTCATTTTATATTTTTGTTTTATATCTTCCATCTTCGAATTCTCGGGCATTGTTCATGATATGTTTTCTTTCATTCACTTGCATTGTCATTTCCTTGAAATTAATCAGAAGGTATTTCCTTTGGACCGTAATGTGGCTTTTGGCTGGGTTTAGAAAGAAGGGTATAAAATCTCAAATTTCCAGCTTGGTTTCAACAATTACAACTCTCGGAATCATATAAACATAACTTCTACCCCAGTTTCAATTTTGGGGAACGTTTGATTTTCTTCTGTCGTGAATGAACCTCATTGAGGCTGCCTATGCACCCTTTCGGGATCAAGTCAAACGTAGTTCAGATCATAAGATCGCTTTATTGCTGCGATTTGACTTTTCCCGATTTTCTTATTTTGTATATTCTCTTTCTTTTGTCATTTTTCACACTTTTTTTCAACTTTTTTTTTTTCCAACTTTTTTTTTCCATTTCATCTTTTTTTCTTTTTCATCATTCATTTTTGACTTCATCATTGATTCCGAGAGAGGGGTATGAAAGAATAATATAATAAGGCTCAAAGGGATAGCAATGGGTAAAGTGTTTAGATAGAGAAATAAATCCCTTCATCATTTTAATTTCAAAAATATGACAAATACAATTATATACATGAAAGAAATCATACGTAATATCTCTTGACTGCATCAGAGTTAATGGTAGTCTCTACACAATTCCCTTCTACATCTATCAAATATAAAGCTTCGTTGGACAACACCCGGGATACCACAAATAGTCCCTGCCAATTAGGCGCGAACTTTCATTTTTCTTCTACCCAATGTGGTAAAATACGCCTCAACACCAATTGTCCAACCTCTAATTTTCGTGGACGTACTTTCTTGTTATATGCTCTGGCCATCCTCTGTTGATACAGCTGTCTGTAACACACTACTGCCAATCTTTTCTCGTCAATCGAGATTAATTGCTCTAACCGGGCTTTTACCCATTCATCATCATCAATTTCAGCCTCCGCAATAAATCGAAGGGAGGGTATTTCAATTTCTGCAGGTATCACTGCCTCTGTGCCATATACCAATGAGTAAGGGGTTGCACCAATTGAAGTACGCACAGTAGTGGAATAACCCAATAAAGTAAAGGGTAAATTTTCATGCCATTGCCTCGACTCTTCTACCATTTTCTGAAGGATTTTCTTAATATTCTTATTTGCAGCTTCAACTGCTCCATTTGCTTTAGCCAGATAAGGTGTAGAATTGCAATGCACAATTTTAAATTTTTGACATGTCTCCGCCATGAGATGATTGTTAAGATTGGCTCCATTTTCTGTAATAATCACCTTTGGAATTCCGAAGTGACAAATGATGTTTGTATGTACGAAATCTACCAATGCCTTCTTTGTTACTACTTTGAATGTCTTTGTCTCCACCCATTTAGTAAAATAATCAATGTCTACCAGAATAAACCTGTGCCTATTAGATGCTGCAGGTTCTATTGGTCTGATGACATCCATTCCCCAAGCGACAAAAGGCCATGGTGCTGACATCATATGCAATTCATATGGCGGGGAATGAATCAAGTCCCCATGTATCTGGCATTGATGGCATTTTCGTACATATATGATACAATCTCACTCCATAGTAATCCAATAATATCCAACCCTTAGTATTTTCTTTGTTAAAACATATCACTTGTGTGGGGTCCACAGGCTCCTGCATGTATCTCAGTCATGATTGTAGTAGCCTGCTGTGCATCTATACATCTTAGTAAACCCAAATACGGGGTTCTCTTGTATACAGTCCCTCCGATGAAGAAAAATCCACTCGCTAGTTATCTTATGGCTCTTTTCTGATATCCCGTAGCTTGCGCCGGGTACACCCCCATTCTCAAATATTCTTTAATATCATGGAACCATGGTTCACCTTCAAGTTCCTCTTATACCATAAAACAATAAACATTCTGATCATGAACTTGGATTTGTAATGGATCTACGTAAGCTTTATCCGGATAGTGTAACATGGACGACAATGTGGCCAGAGCATCTGCAACTTCATTGTGCATTCTTGGAATATGCTTAAATTCTATGGATTGAAACCGCTGACATAGTTCGTGTAGACACTGTCGGTATGGTATAAGCTTCAAATCCCTTGTCTCTCATTCACCCTGAATTTGATATATCAAGAGATCCGAGTCACCCATGACCAAATCTTGAACACTCATGTCTATTGCCATTCTTAATCCCAATATACATGTTTCATATCCGACCATATTATTAGTACAGAAAAAGTGGAGCTAAGAGATAACAGGATAATTCTGGCCCATTTCTGAAATGAGCACTACTCCAATTCCACCTCCTTTGCTATTGACAGCCCCATCAAAGTATAATTTCCAACCCGACTTTTTGTCTTGTTCCAATTCTTCAATATTTATCGTCTCCTCATCAGGAAAATATGTTTCAGTGGTTCATACTCATCATCGAGTGGATTTTCTGTTAAGTGATCAGCAATTGCTTGTACTTTCATCGCAGTGCGAGTTACATAAATGATATCAAACTCTGTAAGTAGACTTTGCCATTTAGCGAGCCTCCCTATGGGCATAGGCTTCTGGAAGATGTACTTTAGTGGATCCAAACGAGATATAAGATAAGTGGTGTAAGCTGATAGGTAATGTTTCAACTTCTGTGCAACCCATGTTAAGGCACAACATGTCCTTTCCAACTGAATATATTTTAGCTCATAAGTTGTAAATTTCTTGCTGAGGTAGTATATTGACTGATCCTTCTTTCCTGTTTCATCATACTGCCTCAGTACACAACCAAAGCAATTATCCAAAACAGTCAAATAAAGGATCAAGGGCCTTCCAGGTTCTAGAGGAACCAACATAGGTGGATTGGCCAGATATTCCTTGATTTAATCAAATGCATCTTGACATTCCTCAGTCCAATTTACTACAGCATCTTTCTTCAATTATATGAAAATAGGCTCACAAGTTGATGTCAACTGGGCAATAAATCTACTAATATAATTCAACATGCCTAGCAAACTCATCACATCTTTCTTGCTCTTTGGTGGAGGCAAATTCTGAATTGCTTTTATCTTTGACGGGTCCAGTTTGATACCGCACCAGCTTACCACGAACACTAATAACTTTCCTGATGGTACTCCAAAAGCACATTTTGGTGGATTGAGCTTGAGATTGTATCTCCAAAGCCTCTGGAAGAACTTCCTCAAGTCTTTTAAATGGTCGTACTACATTTTTGATTTAATGATGACATCATCCACATACACTTCAATCTCTCGATGTATCATGTCATGAAACATAGTGGTCATTGTTCTCATATATGTAGCTCCAACATTTTTCAACTCGAACGGAATTACTCTGTAGCAATATGTTCCCCAAGGTGTGATAAAGGCAGTCTTTTCTGCATCTTCTTCGTCCATCAGGATCTGATGATAACCCGCATAACAATCCATAAAAGAACCAATCTCATGTTTGGTGCAATTGTCAATTACTATGTGGATGTTTGGAAATGGAAAATTATCCTTTGGACTTGCTTTGTTGAGGTCTCGATAATCAACGCACACTCTAGTTTTTCCATCTTTCTTCGGAATTGGTACAACATTCGCTAACCAGGTGGGCTATTTGGTGACCAGTATGACCTTTGCCTCAAATTGCTTGTTGGATTCTTCTTTTATTTTCACACTGATGTCTATTTTAAACTTCTTCAACTTCTGTTTAACGGGTTGGCATTCAGGATAAGTGGACAACTTATGTACCACCAAATCAGTACTGAGCCCTGGCATATCATCATAAGACCATGCAAATATGTCTTTGTACTCATGTAATAACTTTATCAAGTCCTCTTTGAGTGAGGCTTCCAAGTGCACACTAATCTTTGTGTCTCAAATATTCTCTTCATCTCCAAATCAACAGACTCCACCTCATTTAAGTTTGGTTTGGGTTTCTCTTCGTAGTGGTTCAAATCTTTACTAATTTCCTCCAAAACTTCCTCATCCTCATATTACACTTCATTATCATGTTCAATTTCTTGTATAACTATCTGATTATCAAGACTGGGCTGAGAATCCCTCATGGATGACACATCAATGAAATCAGCAAAACTTGGACTGTACAAGAAAAGAAAAGAAAATGAAATAAGGCTACCAAAAAAGAAATTGCTTTTCATTAAACTTTGAAAGATAACATGGTTTGGATACATCTAACTAGACGGAACATATGATTACAATTTTTTAAACAAGACTGATTTAGGAACGGAACATTAAAGCTAAGTACCACAACTCCCTTCTGATTGGAAGAGGAGTAGCTTCCCAGTTATTTAGCATGATCTGGGATCCAACAAACTGAATGTCCATTTTGTTTGTGCCCTCGGCTGCCTCTATCATGTTCGCCTTCGAATAACCTCTCAAATCTTTCTAATAGCTCTTTATCTGGCCTTATCTCTGCTTGGGTAGGCATGACTGTTGCCGGATGTGTTTGCATACCAGGCTTGACGAAGGAATAGAAAAGTTTTGGGATAGGTTTGGGGAGGGTCCATCCTCTCTTTTTCAATCTTTTATCTCTTTGTATGTCGGCAATGGTTGGATTAAAACCCAAGATGAAAGTATTAGTGCTACCCGGAAGATATACTGGTTGTATTATTCCTTCCAAAGCAACTCCTGAACCTTTTCCGAGAGAGAACCCATTTTTTTAGCATTTCCTTAGCAACCATGACTAGTGCGAGTGCTACCTTGCGTATCGGGATATTTTTGCCTTCAAATATCTTATTCACAAACACAGTGTCCATCACTTGGTACACCCAAGGACCTTTGTCACCATCGAGTTCTTCAAATGGCGTGATGGTATTGCAAGCATTATCTTCACCATGCACTACTATCTCTTGTTGATCCCATTCAAACTTCATCATTTGATGGAGTGAAGAAGGCACCGCTTTTGCAGCATGGATCCATGGACGTCCTAATAGGAGATTATAGGACAGGGTAACGTCCAACACTTGAAACTCCATGGTGAATTCCACCGGTCCGATGAAGAGTTCTAATATGATGTCTCCGACAGTGTTCTTCCCGCCTCCATCAAATCCTCTCACACATATGCTGTTTCTATGGATTCTTTCTTGTTCAATCTTTAGTTTGTCCAAAGTAGATAAAGGACAAATATTGGAACTTGACCCATTATCGACCAGGACACGGGTCACCACTGATTCCTCACACTTCACCGTAAGATATAATGCCCTGTTGTGCTCTGTCCCTTCCAATGGCAGTTGATCATTTGAAAATGTTATCCTATTTGCCTCAAAGATTTTATTTGTGATCTTTTCCAAATGACACACTGTGATCTTTTCTGGTACATAAGCTCATTTATGATCTTCATTAACGCCTTTCAGTGTTTATCAGAATGAATCAACAGAGATAGCAAATATATTTGAGCTGGTGTCTTCCTCTGCTGCTGAACTATGGAATAATCCCGAGCTTTTATTTTCTTTAAAAATTCCTCTGCTTCTTCTTCAGTGACTACTTTCTTTACATTGGCTGGATTGTCTTGCGCAACTTTTCCCTTCCTCAATTCATCGGGAGCATAACATCTCCCTGACCGGGTCAAACCATGGGTTTCACAATTATCCCCCTTGATTTCTTTTCCTTTGTACATTACAGTTACCTTTTCATAATTCCAAGGCACGGTTTTAATGTTCACCATCAGCATCTGAACGACTGGTTCTAGTTGTGCCCCTTTTACAATCAATACGGGCTTCACCCCGGGCACTATAACTTTTACAGGTTTAGGTTTAACTACCACTGTTGGCTGACTTACAGGTGGCCTGACTGAATATTTTCTCGCTTACGACTTTCTCTTTTGTCTTGCTGTTTGCTTTGATCATTATTACAGCCTGAGAGGGCTTTTTGCAACTTCTTCCTTGTACCAGCTCTATCATGTGAGTCTCATAGTGCACAGACAAAGGATTTTGTGTTATATTAGAAGCCTCGGGAGCTTGAACCTCAATTCTTCTGGAGTCAATGAGTTCCTGTATTGCAGATTTTAGGTGCCAGCATTTTTCAGTGTCATGTCCTGGGGCCCCTAAACAATATTCACAATGGATAGATTGATCCAAATTTCTTAGTAGAGGATTGAGAATTTCGGGTTCTATGGGATTCCGCATCCTAAGTTGTCTTAATCTGTGGAAAAGGCTGGTATATGACTCACCCAGGGGAGTAAATGTTTTCTTTCTTTGAGCACTATCATTCTTGACTCCAGGGTTAGGACGGAAACTGGTTCCATGATGATTTTTGTAGGTTTTTGGTGGCGGGTATGTGTTTTGGGTGTGGTAGATTTTTGAGGTGCTGGGGTTTGCCATGAAGGAGAAGGTGGTGGGTAAGATTAGGCGCGATGGACAGAAATCTGAGGACCAGACGGAGGGTAATAGTGTTGAGGTGGGCTATATGGTGTTGGTGGGTAGGGTTGATGTGGGCGAGGTTGATGGTAATATCGGTTGGGGCCCCGGGACAAAGACCTTCCCTTTATAACTGCCACTTCTTCTTTCTTTTTCTTCCCAATTGCTCCATATGTTCCCGTCTGGATTGCTTGATTCGTAGACTTGATGGCTAAATAGCTTGTGATTTTATTTGATTTCAATCCTTCTTCAACAAAGCTTCCCATTTTTACTACCTCATTGAAAGTTTTTCCGATTGTAGATACCAGATGCCCATAGTATGTCGGCTCCAAAGCTTGCAGAAAACAATCTACCATTTCTCCTTCCTTCATCGGTGGGTCTACCTGAGCCACTTGCTCCCTACACCTAAAACCATACTCCCGAAAACTTTCTCCAGTCTTCTTTTCCATAGTGGTCAATGACAACCTATCCGGGATAATTTCCAGATTATATTGAAAATGGTTCGCAAATGACTGAGCTACATCATCCCAAATGAACCATTTAGTATGATCTTTACGGGTGTACCATTCAAGTGCTGAGCCGTTGAGACTTTGGATGATGTAAGCCATGAGTAGTTCATCTATTCCTCCAATTCAACGCATCTTGCTACAATATCCTCTCAGATGTGCTACCGGGTCACCATAGCCATCATACATATCAAATTTTGGCGGTTTAAACCCTGCTGGCAATTGTACTGCGGGGAACAAACATAAGTCCTTGTAAGCTACGCTTACTTGACCCCTTAAACCCTGCATATTACAGAATGATTGCTCAAGGCTCTTCATTTTCCGGGCCATCTCCTCCTGCTCTGGATTTTTAACGGGTTTCTCCTCTTCCGCCATATCGATAAGAGGAGTATAGGAATTATGCTGTCGGAAAGTGGGTTCTAGAGGGTAGTAATGATTATCTTGGATATGAAATAATTGTTCAATGGAGGACTTTTGTAAGGTGGCTGCTGGTGGTGCCACATATACTGGAGCATCCTGTGGTGGTGGTGGTGGTGGAGCTTGTTTAGGGATTGGGGTGGTGCTTGTGATGTAGTTGCATAGTAGGGTGAATATGTAGGGTAAGTAGAAGATGAGTTCATAGTGGGTGGATTATGGGTTGGGACTGGTGGATGGATGTATGTGGTGTTGGTTGGGTAGGTGGGTAAGTGTTGTCCCCTCGACCAAGCCTGGTACATCTCATCCATCTATTGTTTAAGCTTGTACAATTCCTCATTCATGCTATTCACATCTACTACTTCCTCCTCTTGCACTGGGTCCATGATTGTCGCCTCAATTTCTTGAGTAACCGCCTTCATCATGCTCTTAGAACGAGTGTTGTAATTATGATGTGTCAGAATGCCAGGTTCTAACCACTTTATCTGATTCTCATAACTTGTTAGTGGTTAGGCCATAATAGATGAATATCACAGGTATCAAACAAAAATTTTTGCCTGGTAATATGCGTCATCCCGGCATTGTCGTCTTTCTTTTTGACTTGCCAATTCCTTTGTTTTTTCGGCTTTTCCGTTTCTTTCCTTTAGTTCCACTAATGTTCTTTTCTTTTTGATTTATTTATTTATTTATTTTTTCATTTTTATTTTTTCATTTTTTTTTTCTTTTTTGGTCCTATATGTTTGCCTATCGCACAAACATTTTCATATAAGAAAAAATAACGACAACTTTTGGATTTTTCAATTTCATTAATACTCAATCATTGATTACAAAAGATGACATTGTACTACAACCTTCTAAATGCGGAAATAAAAACACAGAAAATATGCATGTCCTAAGAATACATTAAAGCTCCTAGTGCCCACGAGACATCGTTAGGTCTTACCGCGGGACTATATGCTAATCCCCTTTGGCGTTTATCCAAATCTATCATTACTTGTTTTACAAAGATCATTTCTACTGCGGCAAATATGGATTGGGTCATATCTTCGTACATCTGGCATTTTCCGTGTAATATAGTGAGCAATGCTGACAATTCTTTCCCTGATAATTCCTTTCTCTTGAAGCAACCTCCCTATTTATTCGGCACGAGCATCCAAGGTCTGCTGGCTTTTCTTTTGAAGCTGCTGCAGTTCCATTTCTAAATGAGCCATGGCCATATAGTAGTGCTCTCTTTCTATGTCAAATTCTTTTGCTTGTTTGCTACTTTTGACCTCGACCATGACAATCGTTTTCCTTAGCCGGGAAACTTCGACATTATGTTCATCTTTTAACTGTTGGATCATCCGAGCCCTTTCTTCCGCATTCCTGGCCAATAGTTTCCGAACCCCAATTAATTCCTTCTCGGCTTTGTCTAGATCAAAACTGTAGTCGTTCACCTTTCGCCGCAAATTATCAATTAGTTTTTATCCGGGGCATGTTGAACTGGGGTTTTGGTTGCTGCTCTCTTTTTCAAAATCTGAGCTTTCAATGTTTCATTTTCCTTAATCAGTTGTTTCTTTTTACCCTCGTCGGCCGTTGCTTGTATGCTGCTTTCAAATTTGAGGTCCTGAACTTGCTTTTCTAACATACTGATTTTGGCTCGGTATTCATTCTCTTTGGCCAACGAATCCCATTGCTCGTTTGACAGCTCGGCAAATTCTTGAATGTGAGGTCTCTTCGTCGGTCTTTCATGCTCAAAATCTCTTTGGTACCATGTGAAATAACCAGGTGACACTTCACCTCTAGCCCGATCCCTTACACAAGTGTCCACTTACAAATATTAGCACTCTGTGATGAGTCGGCCCATCATCATGTGAGTTATCACGCTCGTTTTCCCCCTTGTATGCTTGATCATGTTTCAATATGTGTGTTTGCTGAGTTTGAGTCAATTCGGATCAAGTTTGGTTGGAAATGAGACAAATGGTCTCTTAGAAGAAGGAATAGTTGGGAAAAAATCAACTGGATGTTGACTTCTGAGTTAGAGAGCTCGGAATCAAATTCTAATGATTTGTCTAGCTTTGGGAGGTCATTTGTGGCTTAGGAGAGTGATCGAATTGAATTTGGAGGTTCGGTGTAGTTTTAGGCTTCGATTGGCTAAGGTTGAATTTTGGCGAAATTCGAACGGTAGGTGAGATTTAGATCTGGGGCTCAGAATGAAATTCTGAGAGTTGTAGAGCTCCGTTAGGTGATTTTGTATATGCGTGCAAAATGTAATGTCATTCGGAGGTGGTTAGGTCGGGTATTAGATCGAATGTTGGTTTCAGATGTTTTTATGAAAATTAGGCTTGAATCCGTGAGAAAATAGCGATTTTGATGTTTATGGTGTTTTTATGTTGCGAGCAAGTTTTGAATGAGGTAATGTAAGGTATTTGTGATTTTGGTTGGGGTCCCGGGGGCCTCGGGATGTTTTGGGAGGTTAAACGGGAGAATTTTGGAGTTATAGCAGGTTTAAGATTTTGGCTTCTGGTGTTTTCGCTTCTGCGGATGGGGAACCGCAGAAGTGGATCCGCAGGGGCGATATTTGTCTCGCAGAAGTGATTTTGGACCATGGCAGGCAATTCTGCAGAAGCGTCTAGAGACTCGCAGGAGCGGGCTCGCAGAAGCGAGCCCTTGGCGGCATAAGCGAAGTGGGGTCGAGTGGGACTGTTGCGCAGGAGCGAAGAAATACTCGCTTAAGCGGTCTTGCAGGTGCGACACCTGGACCACAGAAGCGAAAATGGACGGTTAAGTGAGGGTCACAGAAGCGATAAATGCGTCGCAGAAGCGGACTCGCATGTTTGAGTCCAAGACCGCAGAAGTGGAAATTGTGTCTGTGTTAAAACAGAAGGGGGTCGAAATTTCATAAGTCATAACACATTTATGGCTTGGTTTTAAGAGACGGGTTGTACGATTTTGAGGAGAATATTGAGAGGGATCTTCAGGTAAAAGACTATGGACTCAATTTATGATTTTACATTGATAAATTATGAATTTAACACTTGAAAATGGAGGTATGGGGGTGTATTAATGAAGGTTTTTGCTCTAAGCCTGGATGTTAAAATTCATCGATTTGAATGGGCAAATGGAGTCCGAGTTTGATAAATTTTATATGCATGGACTCATGTTGAGATAAAGATTTGGAAAATGTAGCTTTTGTAATTTTTTGAGAAGCGTACCGAGATTCGGATTTTGGCAACTTCGTGGGTTTTGGTGTCAATCGAGTTATTTCAAATGGGTTGTGTTTGTTGAGCCTATATTGATGTATTCTTATTGATTTTGATCAGATTTGGCATCCGAAGAGGTTGATTTGTGAGGCAAGTGCAAGGCGAGCTAGGACTTCTGCCGATTCGAGGTGAAACATACGTCATGTGCGGGCGTGGTGTTACTGTGACTGGGGATTTGGACTTGGTCCTTCCCGCAGCGCTATATATAATGGATTGGACTACACGCCGTAGTAATATATATGTGGATTAGACTGCACGCTGCAGTAATAAATATGTGGATCGAACTGCACGTCGCAGTATCATAGCGCTTGGGCTGAAGGAGCCCCTCCGGAGTCTGCACACACCCCCAGTAAGCGCACTATATATATTATATCAGGCTGCACACCGTAGCACTATATCTCTATATTGGATCGTGCTGCACGCCACAGTGCTATATATATTGGATCAGGCTGCACACCGCATCACTATATATATTGGATCGGGATGCATGCCGCAACGCTATATATATTGGATCGGGCTGCACGCCGCAACATTATATATGTATATACATATATATTGGATCAGGATGCACGCCGCAGCAGTATGAGTGAGGACTAGGTAAGTGTGGGATCATTGTGAGACATTTGTAGACTAGAATTGGACTTATCACTGTTGAGATGACTTACCTGTGAGGTTATTCTTAAAACTATTTAGTCGTAGTACAAGTTTTCTCATTTTCAGTTGTTATTTATTATTATTACTCATCGAGTTGAAAGATACTCACCCCACTCCCCTGCACTCTATGTGCAGATATAGGCATTCAGGATGGCAGTTGAGCTATCGCAGCTGCTACATTTCTGTTATTCCGAGGTGACTTTGAGTTAGCTATCGGCATCTGCAGGACCCGATCTCTCCCTCTCTATCATTTGTCTTTTACTATTTTTCCTAGACTTGGATTGTATAGGATATTTTTCCATCTGTTAGAGGCTTAGAATTGTGACACCGAGATCGTTGGGCTATATTTTGTGTATTTTTTTTGCACTTGTTGTTTTGTTATGAAAACAAGCTATTAACTTTAATTGATTAGTATTAATTAATAATTGATTGGTAATATGGAAAACATGGTCGGGCTTGCCTAGCAATGTGTTGGGAGCCATCATGACTGGGGGTTGGGTCGTGACAAGTTGGTATCAGAGCCTAGGTTAACAGTTCTCACGAGTCATGAGCCGGTTGGTAGAGACTCGTGGATCGGTACGGGGACGCCTGTGCTTATACTCGGGAGGCTACAAACCTTTTATGAAAGCTTCAAATTCTTGAAATTCTTATCGTGCGTACTTGATTCAGCTGGAGGAATGATTCTTGAAATTTTTTCTGCACTTTGATATACGCACTCGAGCGCTTAGTAATATTTTTGACTTGATGGCTTATGATTCCCCGATCGCGGAGCGAGATATAACCTCTGTGAGTTCATGTTGGGCCAGTCGAAAGGACTTGAGGCCGGATTTTTGTTTATGTCTTGAGCGCCGAGGTGCTAATTTTGCGAGCCGGTATGATAATATTTATATGACCTGTATTGTCCCTAATTGAGGTAATGGCGGTTTGGTAATGGGTGAGACGTTAGGTGTTCGACTCTTATTGTAATCCGTTGTATAGCATCTAGCTATGGGCATGGTGAATATGTTCATGCCTCTTAGTGGAAATGTAAAGTGCACTACGTGTGGTAGCATGAGTTCAGACTCAAGAAGATAGAATTGGTTGTGCTATGAGCATTGTGGTGAAAGTTATTTGACATATGTTATGATTTGAGCAGGTGCAGCGCATGTTCATGTACTAGTTTTGATAATATAATTCGTGTAGTATTGAGATTTATGTTATAGACATGCATTGTGATGTATTGTTAGGACGACTTTGGTGATTCTCTAGCAGGTGGATAGGCCAACTTACAAAGGAAACTCTGTCGAAGTTTATGGAAAATTTGGGACTTAGAAAAGATTTTGTCACCTAAAGAGTAAGCTTAACTGCTGTGTGCGTATAATTGCAAGAATTGCAGAAGAGTTAAGATTTATGATGATCCGAGTCTCTTCCAAAGCTAGTAAATGACTTGACTTTAATCTCCCTATAACATTGTGACGTCATTTGAATAAGAATACTATGAGTGGTTAAAAGTACTTTGATATATGGCTTTGAGCCAAGTTGGGGAGGTTGCTATTGACTAGCTGATTGCATGGTTGTGTGCTATATTTATTATGTCTCTAAGTACATTGGGAATTTTGGTAAAGGTTACATGGTGTGTCGTAGATGTGAAGAAATATTAGGATTTTTTGGAGCTGATGGTTATGAAGAATGCTCGGTGTATAGTAAACAAAGATAGCTATTTGTATCTGTATGTAATCATGTTCTACGGTGTCAGAGTTCTTACAAGGCACGAGTGGATATGTTAATAAGACAACTGAATTACAACTGAATAAGAGTGAATGACGCCTGAGAATGGTCTTGCAGTGTTCAAGATTTTTGCTTCTAACAAGTCAGGTGTCTTGCGGTTGTGTATGTAGCTAGAGACTATGGTTTCATTAGAAGGGATCAAGACTTGTGATATGTTATGTTAATCATGGGTTTTTAGGCATCCGTATTGGAAAGTAATGATAACGAATTCAGAATCGCAGGAAGTTCTTCAAAATAAAGTATTGTAGAAGGTGGTACTTTTGTGAAACATTTGAGAAAGTATTCAGTGGACTGTGAGTCTTAGACCGTGTGGTCTTGTGTATAAGTCTCGTATGGTAACCTGAGTTGAGGTATTGTGATGCTTCAGTAAAAGAGAATATTAAATTAAAGATGAATCGGAAAGAAAATTAGGATAAATGGAATAGCTCGATAATAAACCGAAATAGTATGATAAAGACACGAGTTATTCCTAGTATGTGTTTGAAGTAAGGAGTCTTGCAGGTATTATGTAGCAAAGCTCTTGAGTGTTGGCAGTTGCATAGCTCGATGTGGGTAGAAGGACTCAGTCCTGGCAGTTTAGTTTGTGCAATGGAATTGGGAGAAAGAATTCATGTTGTATTTTACCGTGGTTTGAAAATGAGTATGTTTCCTGTTGTTATGCAAAGCATGGAATGTGTAATGAATTTTATTCTATATGGGATCATGAAGGTCCTTGACTAGTTGAGTGCGTCGATGTTTGCGGCGAAGGAGAGGGATAGAAGTTTCCATGTGTCTTAGTGTGGTAGGGTATATACGATGTGTTATGGAAGTTGATAATGACATGTTCAGGGTTTTGAGATCAGTTCATATTATATGGGAAGTCATTAAAACTCTCAAGCAGCGCGGGCAGCTGCACATAATCTGAGAATCAATCTTTATGGTGATTAAGGAAAATGGTACTACTATTCTAGTGAGCAGGCGGAGTAATGTTCAAAAAGGGGGGCAAGGTAATGTAAGCTGATAATATCCTGTGGAATTGCTATATTCTCTTGTTGAATCGACTGTAATGATTGAGTTGTTGATGGCATGGGGGAATTTTGGAATGACTTTCGTGGTATGAGTGGATTCTTGATGTGCTTTATGTATTCATACTGTGGAGTGTGGAATCAAGCAAAGTGATTCATGTGATATATATGTGTTGGAGACTAGAAGTTCTCGTAATCCGCCTATGCAGTAGTAGTACATCGTGTGTATCGACACCGTTTAACGGTTATTTGAAATTGGAAGCCCTAGTGGCTCTCTCTTTACTTGATATGTAGAATTTGAGTTATGATATATGATTTCAGACTAGTTGTCATAAGTCAGGTTGTCTAGACTAAGGCGATATGGACAATGTCAGAAAATGTCACAAATTACGTAGGAGAGTGCATCAGATTATGTTCCAGCATGGTTGATGTACCTTAGGACTTGCAAACGACTGGTAGGTATTGCTCTGTCAGTTGGGCCTTCGTGGCGGATGTCAGTGCAGAGGTCTCTGCCATTGATTCAGTTCTGGTATTGAGGAACTTTGTCAAATGTGTTTCTTGTGGCCGAACTTGAGGCTTTATATATGTCTATTGTAATGAGAAACTTGACCCGATGTGCATTTCCTTTTGTACGATTTATGCGTAGATTGGGTGGCATGCCGCCACGGATTATCCGGATCGGCTGGCACGCCGCCACAGGTATGGTATCTGGATCGGGTGGCACGCCACCACGGGTATGTTATTGGAGCGGGTTGCACGCCGCAACAGTGTGATGTGAAGGATAGTTTCCTATATGTCACCTTGTATACAATACTTCCTGCCTTCTGAGGAAAATTCCGTATTGGGTACTGCTCAGGGAATAGCGCATCGGTTGTGTCCTTTCAAGATTTGATAGCGTATATTAATTTTGTCACCGCGGGTATGATTTATTGCTTGAGTTCAGACCTAAATATGTGCGTGGCTGACTGTTTTGAGCATGGCTGTCATGCCCCAAATCGAGGGACATGACCGGCGCCTGACCGGGTATCCCCAGTCAAGCGGACCTGGGTGCCTTTCTATCCCACGCGATACCCATGTGTTGTTTGTTACTCATAAGCCAAAGATCATACAAATTATAATTTAATTCACATTGTACAACATAACCACGTGATTAATTCATTAACAAGTTTGCAATTTTTACAACGCCCGACATAATATATGCATAAGACTGAAATCCCACAGTTTACATGTCTACAGTGCCTCTAGGATTACAAAAGAGGATACAATACTTGCCGGTAACAAGGCTTCGGCTATACCTTTAAAAACAATCCAAAATAATTTCTAAAACAGAAGTGGCATGAGCCACACAGGGCCCCGAGGAAGAAAAGGGCTCACCAAAACGGGCAGTGGAAGATGAAGGATACTATTGCCGATGAGCGGAAGTGCCTGCTACTGATCCATCTACAATCATAACACGAATGTAGCACCCCCGGCAAAAGGGACGTCAGTACACTGGAATTGTACTGGTATGTATGGACAAACTTTGTCCCAAGTAAACTCAAGCCATTAAACAAGTAATCACGATGATAAAACAACTAATAAATTACACCAAGAATCAATTAAGCCAACCAACCATGTTTTCCACATTTTCCTCATCTCAGCTAATTCTCAACACAAAGCACGTTTAAGATCAACAAGTAGAACAACAACCAATCAATCACATAAAACACAAGTAGTCAAACAAAGGGGCAATCAGTGCCCCACAGGTTGCAAACTCTCTTGTTGTCTCCTTTCACAATTTCACATCAATGATTTTATATCAAATTTCAATAGCGATATCGATCACTTTCCATCCTTATTACCTTGTCCACCCTTATTACCTAGTCCACCCTTATCACCCCAACAAACATATCTTATTACTTCATGTTGCGGCGCGCAACCCGATCCCACCGTACAATTTCAAACACAACAATCACAAACCGCAAATAAGGCACTACACACAATTACAACAAATTCAAATAAGCAACTTACAATTCGATTCACATTCTCAAATACTTTTCAAACTAATATCACAACCAAGTTACCATATTCAAGAGTACACACACAAGTATGTTCAACAATTTACCACAATTCAAGTGTTTCATCTCTTTCCACAAGAAACCATATATGCCACCACAATAATTGTTCTCGGTTCTTTACCAATTCCAATTCCCTTGTTATCTTACAATTAATATTTCATACCACACCAAATGTAGTTCAACATCAACTGAATACCCAACAATGATATCGAAGAATCACATACAATCTCTCAAATTAACACATGTCAAGTAATTTCACACATATGGGCGATTTTACAAGAATCAAAATTAGCCATACATACCTCGATTTGAGCTTTCCTTAAGTTACTACAACACTCCAAAAACTCTAGCAATTCCAATCTACTATGAGATATAACAAAATTAAACACATATTAGAAAGATATTCATGAAACTACCTCATTTGAACATTTTATGAAACACTAGTTGAGCATCTTGATTTCGAATCACCTTTTTAAAATTTCTTTTATTCCCTAACCCAATCTTTAATTATTTAAGGTAAACAATCTTCCCATAAACCTAAGTTGTACATGCATGTATACACAATACTAATAAACCCAAGAATCATACCTCAATAACTCATCTTATACACCAAACTCGAAATTAAACCCTAGGGTATAGAATCTTACCTCTTAAATGAAGAACATGCTACTGGGTTCTTGATTCTTGAAGATTGATGCAAGATTTGGATGATTTAAATGTTGGGTTCCTCCTTCTCTCTCTAAAATGCTCTCACCGCTCTCTAATATCAGTAAGAAATGACCCCAAAATGAACCCCAAAGCCTATATATTGATATGGGGTCGGGTTATAAAAATAGAAGAATTAAACCTGCGATGTCAATTATGCTATAGCAGAATGGACCGCAGATTGAACATGCTGGCCGCACAATGCATGCAAAATTGGTACCCAAAACTGGGCTTCTCTGGTTCAATTTACGACCGAAATGCGACAGCACTGTTAAAAATGCGACAGTAATGCGGTCGCACATTTGGCACAAGACAGCATTTTCCAGCCTTTGGTAATTTGATCATAACTTTGTGTAGGAATGTCCAAATGACGAACGGTTTGAAGCGTTGGAAACTAGACTCAAAGGGCTTTCATTTTATATTATATTCACCACATAAAACCTTATACATAATTATATATGATCCTTTGAAGTGGAGACATGTGCGAATCCATTTGGAATTTTGGCTATTTCGAAAAGTTTCCCATTTGGCGTACACCTAGGCTTCCATTTGGACCTCACATAACTTACCATTAGACTTATACTCATATTTACCAAGTCTAATTGATGATCACCATATTAATAGTATATAAAAATATTATAATAACCCTGTGTGACACTACGAAATCCTAAATTACTTAGCAAAATTTTTCGGGGCCTTACATTCTCCCCCCCCTTAGGATCATTCGTCCTCGAATGAGGAGTATAGTATTCCCCAAACACTTTAACATCAAACATCTCTTTTATAACCTACCTCCAGTCTCTAAATTTTCACTAACTCGTAAAAGTTTTAGAAATTTCAGTAGAGTTTCCTTTGTAACTAGGCCTATCCTCCTGCCAGAAAATCACCACATTCGTCTCAACAACACATCCACAATCCTAATCCCAGTATTACAAGCACTACATTATCATAAGGATACTAGAACATGGACTGCACAGTTTTAGATCAAAACACCTATATGGTACATTCCAAGTCAAAACTAACTAGTATTCAATCAAACGAAAGTACTTTCCTTCCACGACACATTTATCCTTCCACACGACATTATTGACTTACAAGCATTGTCATGACACCTTCTTAGAAGTAATATCAACTCCCAAAAATACATAACAAGGATGACAGATAAACATCTTGCAAGAGATAACTATCCATTGACTTAACCTTTTGATAACTTCCACTGTACAATTTACACTCCACTGGATAATTGCAATTCGCGATAACAACAATAACCCACAATTCCATAACTTGGCACCATACCATCAAGGATGCCAATTCATACTATGCAAACAATCATGTGTTCATAATAGTCCTTACCAGCCATTAATGTAATCGCAAAGGTTTTTATCAACAAGAATATAATTTCATTTCAATCAACAGTCCATATGAAGTCAAGCCATCATGAGTCTTGCTAGTAGTGCATCATATAGGATATTACCATGATCATATAGTTCAATCAAGTGAATTCATACCCACAATTGTTTTTTTCATCACTATCTTCTTAGACATAAGCATATGGAAACACAAAGTACATGAGGAAGAGTTACGGGGAATATCATACACCTATTGCAACCTAATGTGTAATACAGTCATGTTACCTTTATTATAAACTCACATAACATTTTCAGGGGTACACTCACACTAAACCCTTGATGACCCTTAATAGTTACCCTAAGATGTGATACCATAAATTGACCATAACTTCATCTATCCAATATATATGTGATCACAGTATGAAGCTTTATCTTTGACTTGTCTGAACTTACAATACCCAATGGATCTAATACAACGAGGAACAACAGAGTTCAAGATCAGGCTGGAGTTCTTCAAGAATCCATTAATGCACTAGGTAGAGTACTTTATGAGGTCGTATACTAAGGGACACAAAATGTTACTACTAATAATACTGACATGGTTAATCACTGTGACTACCTCAATTAATACACAAATGAGGCATAGGAGTAAGTAGTACATGGGAAATAGGAATCATTAAGAAGGAATACTCAAGTACGTGAACCACTCATTTTCTAGAGTGTAGGGAAAATCCATCGACCCTGAATAAGAATACTCTGGCACCTTGAATGTGATATGGGATTCAAAATACACGAAGTTGAATTACACTCTTAACATTACTTGACGCACATAATCTATGCCACAAGCCTATAAGGATGAAAATAATTGAACGCTTATGAGATTACCATATTCTAGAGAACTTAACACTTTTTGGTAATTGATCATATATGAGGAAACTAAAAATTACGACTATTTTTTTCATTCAAACCAACATGTTCATGATATGTACAAAAATCTGAAGTCATCTAATCTCAACCTTTCACGAGTGAAACTCAATTGCTAGGAAATCTTGATATTGGGACAAACTCATGAATTGGTTAGATGGTTTTAATAGTTAACACGACGCTCCAGGGAGAAGGAAAATAACACTTATATCTAGCCAAGAAGGTGAAAAACCAAGGGTAGTAAAACTCTCCACACATGACAATGACATAGTCCATGATTATAGAAGTTGAGGGTGTGAAGAAAACCAAACACAATAATTGCTGAAGGTTTGCAGATGTTCATGATGAGATCTCCATAGGTTTTGACATGAAAAAGGAAGTGTCATAGTGATACATAGAAGGGAATGTTCTCTTATGGTTGTCGTACAAGTGTAGGGAACTAGCACAATGAATTCACTAAATAAGGAATACAATTAACACATTGTGGAGACATAATGAGAATATAATCATTGGTTATAAGTTGGACACACTTCTACTATATTAGCTCCCCACTACAATACACGACCATGACACGAGCAACCACAATACTAGGATAGAGTGATCTACTTACTACGAGATGTCCCAAGTGAGCACGAAAACCATGGCGACACAAGATATCTATGATGGGGATGTGAGGATCTCAATTTTTCAGAGAGACCTTATGCACACGTTGACCATTTCAATTGATATGCACTCATATTATAGGCACTGAGATGTGCATATATGTTACTAGACAGTGAAAAGGTTTCATGATGTTATTCGTAAGAGAGTAGATTGGTTGATCAAGCCATATAAGCCATACACAACTGAGTAAAAGAATGAATCGAGATGGATCACAAATCTTGGATACTTTGCATGGAACTTGATACCACATGTACAAACTTAATGATGGTGCATGTATAGGCACAAGTGAGTAGATGTTGTTCATTTAAATAAAACATTTCTATAAGAAATTCATCGGGAATAGTCCTTTGTCGAGAATTTACGAAAAGCAAGTAGGAAGTATCAATAGTGCTATAACCCAATTCTATAAGATAATTATAGAGCTCAATTCCATAGGAGGTTGTAAACAATAGAACTATGATAGGGAGACTTTGTAAATAATATGTCTCATTCAAAGAGTAGGTGCAAGAAATGTTTTGTAATTTAGATTCTTTTTAAGAACAAATCCATGGAAGGACAAGGAAGTTGTAAGGGTTTAACAAAAGCTTTAAACAATCATTACATTACCAAATAGAAAGAGATCACATAGCTTTCACATAATTTCTATACCTCTAGGCTACATTTCATAGCACTTCCATAGGGTTCACATATCAAATTATTCACCTATGCGCTTCATACAATAATAAGAAAATCACAAGTACAAACCAAACACTTTAAATGTTCAACACATTATCGAATAAAAGAATCATGCCATTCTTACGTATATTAGTCCGTCGGCTCTTGGGGCCATAATTATCACATCAGTCTTGGCACTAGGCCACATTCCATAACACAGTCTCTTCTTCCCCACATTTCACATCATTTCCGCATATTTCACATCAACATCATAATCCGTTTCATATTCTTTCATGTCACAAGTATCGCCAGGTACAATTTCATTTCGAGTTCTTGATACATTGTCTATACTCTATTTCTCAAAAGCACTTGACTTATTTCAACATCTCTATGCACATAGGACTTCACACAGTTTTATTTAATATATGCTGCTTCAATTTCAATTTAAGGCCTTCACATTTCAATACATGATTCATACCCCTTACACCCATTTTAAGTTGTCAATAATAGCACATTGATCATATTGGAATGCATCTTTCACAAACATTGGTTCACAACACCAATTCATGTAAAGTATCAATCACAGACTAAAATCCAACATTTAGTCTTACCACATTTACACAGTCACTTACTTCATTTCCAAATATCTTTATACATTACCAACAACTAGACGCAATCAATCAAATACCTTTGGTACACATAAGAACATTTTGGAAGAATCAACCATAACAAGTTTTCTCACAAAATTTGGCATCAAAATATCAATTAAAACTTGACTTGAAGTCTAGACATTTTAGCACATAGTTCACATTCTTACATATCCTCATCTACCATGAATAATATATTAAACAAATGAAGAAGTGCCTCCCACGTGTATTTTCAAAACAATAATTCTCTTTACATAACAAAATGGGTATTGCATCAATTATATTTTAAACTTACAACATTTATGCGAGCACCGTGGAAGCTTAATTTCTAAGAGACGGGGTTTTAGCCGTACATGCTGATGAAATACTACATGGTCAGGTGGTACAGTGACATTAGTAGGAACAAGGGTACTCTCCTTAACAACAAGTTCTACTAATCACTCCATGGCTCAACACATTCTTCTAACAAGTCCTTGGGTGATCCACTTGGACTCAATGGTGGGATAAATCCCACCTTACATGATTCAAATTCACAAATTATGGTATCAAAATTACCAATCTTGAGGGTAATACTTAGAGAGGAAATTAGCTGCCTATCTTGAGCCATATCGCACGATCTGGAATATCAAAGAAATTGGTAAATTCCTAAATGTCCATGCAACCCCCAACTTATATGATGTGGTCGACAACACACCGATAAGAAGGGAACTAGTAGACACGGCTCCGATACATCCTAGGATACTTTAAAATCTTAGGCTCTGATACCAAGTTTGTCACGCCCCAAATCGAGGGACATGACCGGCGCCTGACCGGGTAGCCCCAGTCAAGCTAACCTGGGTGCCTTTCTATCACACGCGATACCCCTGTGTTGTTTGTTACTCATAAGCCGAAGATCATACCAATTATAACTGAATTCACATTATACAACATAACCACGTGATTAATTCATTAACAAGTTTGCAATTTTTACAACGCCCGACATAATATATGCATAAGACTGAAATCCCACAGTTTACATGTCTAAGGTGCCTCTAGGATTACAAAGGAGGATACAATAATTGCCGGTAACAAGGCTCCGGCTATACCTTTAAAAACAATCCAAAATAAAGTCTAAAAGAGAAGTGGCATGAGCCACACAAGGCCCCGAGGAAGAAAAGGGCTCACCAAAACGGGCAGTGGAAGATGAAGGATACTATTCCCGATGAGCTGAAGTGCCTGCTATTGATCCATATACAATAATAACATGAATGTAGCGCACCCGGCAAAAGGGATGTCATTACACTGAAATTGTACTGGTATGTCTGGACAAACTTTGTCCCAAGTAAACTCAAGCCATTAAACAAGTAATCACGATGATAAGACAACTGAAAAATTACACCAAGAATCAAGCCAACCAACCATGTTTTCCACATTTTCCTCATTTCAGCTGATTCTCAACACAAAGCACGTTTAAGATCAACAAGTAGAACACCAACCAATCAATCACATAAAACACAAGTAGTCAAACAAAGGGGCAATCAGTGCCCCACAGGTTGCAAACTCTCCTGCTGTCTCCTTTCACAATTTCACATCAATGATTTTATATCAAATTTCAATAGCGATTTTGATCGCTTTCCATCCTTATTACCTCCTCCACCCTTATTACCTCGGCCACCCTTATCACCCCAACCTATACCTTCTTACTTCATGTTACGGCGCGCAACCCGCTCCCACCGTACAGTTTCAAACACAACAATCATAAACATCAAATAAGGCACTACACACAATTACAACAAATTCAAATAAGCAACTTACAATTCGATTCACATTCTCAAATACTTTTCAAACTGATATCGCAACCATGTTACCATATTCAAGAGTACACACACAAGTATGTTCAACAATTTACCACAATTCAAGCGTTTCATCTCTTTCCACAAAAAACCATATATGCCACCATAATAATTGTTCTCGGTTCTTTACCAATTCCAATTCCCTTGTTATATTTCAATTCATATTACATACCACACCATATGTAGTTCAACATCAACTGAATACCTAACAATGATATCAAAGAATCACATACAATCTCTCAAATTAACACATGTCAAATAATTTCACACATATGGGCGATTTTACAAGAATCAAAATTAGCCATACATACCTCGATTTGAGCTTTCCTTAAGTTACTACAACACTTTAAAAACTCTAGCAATTCCAATCTACTATAAGACATAACAAAATTAAACAGATATTAGAAAGATATTCATGAAACTAGCTCATTTGAACATTTTATCAAACACTCGTTGAGCATCTTGATTTCGAATCACCTTTTTAAGACTTCTTTCATTCCCTAACCCAATCTTTACTTATTTAAGGTAAACAATCTTCCCATAAACCTAAGTTGTACATGAATGTATACACAATACTAATAAACCCAAGAATCATACCTCAATAACTCATCTTATACACCAAACTAGAAATTAAACCCTATGGTATAGAATCTAACCTCTTCGATGAAGAACATGCTATTGGGTTCTTGATTCTTGAAGATTGATGCAAGATCTGGATGATTTAAATGTTGGGTTCCTCCTTCTCTCTCTAAAATGCTCTCACCACTCTCTAAAATCAGTAAGAAATGACCCCAAAATGAACCCCAAAACCTATATATTGATATGGGGGTCGGGTTATAAAAATAGAAGAATTAAACCTGCGATGTCAATTATGTTATAGCAGAATGGATCGCAAAATGAAAATGCTGGCCGCACAATGCACCGCAAAATCGGTACCCAAAACTGGGCTTCTATGGTTCAATTTGCGACAGAAATGCGACAGCAATGTTAAAAATGCGACAGGAATGCGGTCGCACATTTGACACAAGACAACATTTTCCAGCCTTTGGTAATTTGATCATAACTTTGTGTAGGAATGTCCAAATGATGAACGGTTTAAAGCATTGGAAACTAGACTCAAAGGGATTTCATTTGATATTCTATTCACCACATTAAACCTTATACATAATTATATATGATCCTTTGAATTGGAGACATGTGCGAATCTATTTGGAATTTTGGCCTATTTCAAAAAAAATTCCCATTTGGCGTACACCTAGGCTTCTATTTGGACCTAACATAACTTACCATAAGACTTATACTCATATTTACCAAGTTTAATTGATGACCACCATATTAATAGTATATAAAAATATTATAATAACCATGTGTGACACTACGAAATCCTAAATTACTTAGCGAAATTTTTCGGGGCCTTACAATGGTGACTTGAGGTGCTACATGAGTAATAGTGTTTGGTAGAATCGTGAGTCGTGGTAAAGCCACGTGATGTTATGACATTTTGAGGATGATTCGGGTACTCTATGATGTGAGATGGGATCTCAGTTCTATGTTATGATTATACGGAGGAATTGAACTACAACTCTTTTGTTTGAGTCAGTTGTTATTATTGGAGTATGATCAGACGTTTCTTATTGGAGCCTGTGTTGTGCTCGTTGCGTCTTAGGCTGGTGTTGAAGTGTTGTCACGACCCCAAATCCGGTCGTGATGGCGCCCAGCACACTGCTAGGCCAGCCCGACCAATCAACAACAATCATAGAGCTATGAGCTCGCCTTATCCCATTTAAGCATAACAATTGTAAAATAACAGTGATGGATATATCGAAACAGGGGAACCAAGTACCAACGCATACCAACTCCCATAGACCGAAGGGTCAAGAGTCATGAGCCTCTACAGAGTATACAAAGTATAAATAGCGAATATAATTGTGCACAACTGTGGGATGGTCAGAACAAAATATAGACAAACTGGAGAATCAGGTCCTGCAGACGCTGGCAGCTACCTCGACTGTCCGAATAAAGCTCTCCGAGCAGATATAGAATCAGCCCTGCTCTGATGTACCTGGATCTGCACAAAAGGTGCAGGGAGTCGGGTGTGAGTACTTCCAACTTAGCAGTAATAAAAGTAAATAATGCTGAAGGGAAGAAAACCACGATAGGCACTATCTCATGCTACACAATACAGAACTATATTTTTATCCCTTTCTAGCATATGTGAGTAGATTATTTAGAAATCTCGATTTTTAGCTACTTTCTTTCATGATAATATACCAATACCTGGATACACTCTCAAGCAGTGCAAGTCCGCACTCAAATCAGCCCCTCGGGCTCAGCACTCCTTATCAATTTACACCAGGAGATCTTGTCAATAAGGCAACTAATGCATGTGTGCCAATAATGTATGAGTGTTGAATGTTATGCCACGTAGTACACGTAAACCAATGTATGTATGCCATGGAATGCATATGACCTCTACGGCGTGTAGCCCGATCCAATTTGGGTACCCGTGCTCACTATGGGGGTTCAAACTCCGGAGGGGCTCCTACAGCCCAAGCACAATATTAATATCACACGTGTTGCGGCGCGCAACCCGATCCGTATACCACTGCGGCGTGCAATCCGATCCATGCATGTGTATGCATATGCTCACATAAATTGTCATGCCCTAACATATGGCCCTCGACCCCAATCAGTCTAACAAATAATCAAGAAAGCCCTACGGGCAACAATATCATATTAGCTCACAACTAAAAAAATGTTATTAAGACCTTGTTCAAGTTTTTCATAACCTTATAAAAATGCTGAATAGAAAAATACCATTTAAAACCTTAAATTTAGAATAAAATATGCACGGTGTTATCAAGACAATGATACCAATCCCTGAAGGATCCAAATAATCGGCACGAAGCCCAAGCATGATAATTAGTCCAATTCATTTCAACAATTAGGTGTTATTATTTATTACGCGAGACGGACCAAGTCACAATCCCCAATGGTGCTCTACCCCACGCCCGTTATCCAGCATGCAAGTCACCTTGACACAACACTAAGATGTGCAAGTTCGGGGATTACTAACCCTCGGGACATCATTTACAAGTATTACCCACCTCGAACCGACGAAAACTCATGCCCTCGACGCCTTAGCTCCTCGAACCGGCATCCACGCACGTCAAAACTAGCACAAATCAGCACAAATATATCAAAATAGGCTAATGGAACATAACCGAATCGAAAGAACTCGAAAAATATCAAAAATCACGAAATTTGCAAAACCCGAGCCCCGGGCCCACATCTCGAAAAATTTCGAAACTCATATTTCCAGAACCCTCATCTCCCCATGAGTCCATACATATAAAATTTACCAAAATCGGAGTTCGATTGGCCTTTCAAAACCCAAATTTTCGTTTTCAATATCTAGGCCACAATCCTTCACAATTTCTACCCAAATTCATGATGATTGATGTTAATTCTACCATAAAATGATGTTTTTGAGTCAAGAAACTTACCTCCGATGAATACCCGATGATTTCCCAGCGTTTTCCCGTGATTTCTTCTCTCTAGGGCTCAAAATTATGTTTTTTGGTATATGAACCCATGAGCCCTCTGTTCTGCAATTTAACTCACTGCCTGAACATTTAACCCTACGCGATCGCAGCACTGGGCTCGCGATCGCGATGCACAAATCCTGGGCTATCAACTTTTCCTCTACGCGATCGCGTGAACCTGGACGCGATCGCAGTGACCCACTTAGCGACCCTACGCGATCGCATCAATACACCCGCGATAGCGATGCACAACCAGTCGACCTTACGCGATCGTATCTCTCTTCCCGCGATCGCGAAGAACAATTTTCCGGCCTCACTCCGATACACTACGCGATCGCGGACTCAACCTTGCGATCGCAGAGCTTCCCAGCTTTGCCCTACGCGATCGCAGAGCTCAACATCCTCCTCTTACGCGATCGCATACATAGCTTCGCGATCGCGAAGCACAAAAATTCTCTGCATTTATTGCAGCAGAAACAACAGTGCCTTTGGCACAAATTGGTCCGTTTGGACCCCCGAATTCATCCCGAGGCTCCCGGACCCCAACGAAAACCACCAACATACTCCGAAACACGATACGAACTTGTTCCAATCATAAAAACATCATCCTAAACATCAAAATCACCATTTCCACACGGATTCAAGCCTAAGTTTCTTCAAAACATTCAAAACTAACATTCAATCCAAAACCCGATCAAACGACGTCCGAATGACCTGAAAATTTGCAGACATATCCAAAATCACATAACGAAGCTACAGGAATTGTCGGAATTCCATTCCGACCCCCGGACCAATATCTCACCTACCGTTCGAATTTTGCCAAAATTCAACCTTCGCCAATTCAAGCCTAAAACTACACCGGACCTCCAAATTCAATTCCGATTGCTCTCCTAAGTCATAAATAATCCCCCGAAACTAGTCGAATCATCATAATCCGATTCCGAGCACTCTAACTCGATAGTCAACTCTAGGTTGACTTTCCATATTCAAACTTCCTTCAAACATGCTATTTGCTTCATTTTCCATTCAATTCACTCCTAACTCACCCGATAGGTTCTAACACCGATATAGAAGCATAAGATATGTTAATGCAAGGTAATGGGGTGGAAATTCCCGTAACGACGGGCCGGGTCATTACATTCTCCCCAACTTAAACAAACGCTCGTCCTCGAGTGGACTCAGAGTTGTACTAGAAGCCACCCAATAGCCTGAATGACCTTACCAAGCATAATTTCAGGCGATCATACGTCACCCTATCTCACATAAGTCCGAAAACACCATATAGTCAAAATTTCACGGACCATCTGAACCATAAATCACATTGTACTTTCTGAAATCATATGCCGATTGCAAATCCCATGCCTATACTCAGGATACACTCGAATCCACTGCAATAACCCATATTCACTACTCCAGGTAAGATCATATGATGTATCGACAACCCAATCACTCGAGATGATAGTCTCTAATCACAACAACTGGCCACAATAACCAAATACTAGCTGAAAACCTCTTTCATTAGATAGAGTCTTATTCCAACACCTCCATATCCTGCCCACGGCAGCTGAAGCACGCGATATACCGAACCCATCTCTCAGGTTAACCATTCGTAAATCTATTTCCTTTTTAAAACTGGTACCACAAAATGTTTTGGAGCCAAACCTCGATTTTTACCTTTCTAACAAGCTAAGATCCAATATGCTCGTATTCATTAATGACTCCAATGGTCATTTCGATCATAACACACCACACCGGTGACATGACATCTCAACCACCGGCCTAAGCCGTGACGAGCACAACATAGGCTCCAATAGAAACGTCCGCACACACTAGAATCATGACAGCTCAAATCATGATAACTGTCTCCAGTAAAAGAGCTGCAATTCAATTCCTCTGTGCCATCATAACATAGAACTGAGATCGCGTCTCGCATTATAGAAATAGAGTACCCGAATCCTTCTCGAGAGGTCATAACATCACGTGGCCTTGCCAAGACTCGTGATTCTATCCCAACATTATTACTCATGAAGCACCTCAAGCCACTAAGCTCAAACGGTTAGCCACGCACAGATCTAGGTATTGAACCCAAGAAATCAACCTCACCCATGGTGAAACAATTAACGTATGCTATTAAATCCCGAAAGGACACAACCGATGTGCCATTCGCCAAGCGATACTCAAAATGGACTTTTCCTCAGAAGCGAGGAAGTATTGTATACCAGGTAGCATATAACTAACTATATTTTCACAATATTCTGTTGCGGCGTGCAACCAGTACCAATGACATACCCGTGGCGGCAAGCCACCCGATCCAGATACCATACATGTGGCGGTGTGCCACCCGAGCCAAATAACCCGTGGCGGCGTGCCACCCGATCCACGCATAAATCTCGCAAAAGGAAATGCATATCGAGTCGAATTTTCTCATTATAGCAAACATATATATATATATATATATATATATAGCCTCAATTATAGCAAACATATATATATATATATATATAGCTTCAAGCTCGGCCACATGAAACGCATCCGACAACGTTTCTCAATACTGGAACTGAATCAATGGTAGATACCTCTACACTGACATCCGCCACTAAGGTCCAACCGACAAAGCAATGCCTACCAGCCATCCGCTGGTCCTGGGTACAACTACTCTGTTGGAGCATACTCTGATGCTCTCTGCTACGCAATTTGTGCCATTTTCCAACATAGCCCATATCACATTAGTCTAGACGACCTGGCTTATGTCAACCAGTCTGAAATAAGGTATCATAACCCAAATTCATCATATCAAGCTAAGAGCTAAACGGTGCTGATACACACGATATACAACCACTGCATAGGCGGATTACGAGAACTTCTAGTCTCCAACACATATATAACACACGAATCGCTATATCTGGTTCCACACTCCACCGTACGAATACATAACGCATATCAAGCGCCCATTCGTTCCACGAAAGCCATTCAAAAATTTCACTATGCCATCAACGACTCAATTATTACAGTCGATCCTACAAGAGAATACCACCATGCCATTAGATATTATCAGTTTACATTACCTTGTCCCTTTTGGACCATATTCCCTGCCAAATTACTAGAATAGCAGTACCATTTTCTTAAATCATGAGAAAGATCGATTCTTAATTCACCTGCAGCTGTCCGCGCTGCTCAATAATTTTATAGACTTCCCATATATTATGAACTGATCTCAAAACCTAGAATATACCATTATCAACTTTCCATCACACATCGCATATGCCACACCACCCTAAGATAACATGGAAATTCATATTCCTTTCCTACGCCACAAACATCGGCGCACTCAACTCGTCAAGGGCTTTCATGATCCCATATAGAAAAAACTCATTACACATTCCCAGCCTTGCATACCAACAGGAAAAATACACTCATTTTCAAACCATGGTATAACACATCGCAAACTCTTTCTCCCAATTACATTGCATAAATTAAACCGCCAGGACTGAGTCCTTATACCCATATCAAGTTACACAACTGCCAGCACTCAAGAGCTTTGCTGCACAATATCTACAAGACTCATCACTTCAAACACATACCATGAATTAATTGTATTCCTTATCATACCGCTTCAGTTTATTAACAAGTTATTCCATTTACCCAGTTTCCTTTCTGATTCATCTCTAATTTCATATCAGTCTTTACTATAGTACGACAATGCCTCAACCCTTTTTACCACATAAGACTCATACACAAGACCACACTGTCTAAGACCCATAGGCCACTGAATACTCTCTCAGTGTTCCCAGAAGTACCACGTTCTACCACACTTTATTTTGATGAACTTCCCGCGATTTTTAAATTGTTATCATTACTTCCCAATACGGATACATAGAATCCCATCCTTCATATGATATAACACAAGCCTTGATCTTCTCTAACGAAACCGCCATCTTTAGCCACATACACAAATCTTAAGGCACTTGACTGTTACAAGCAAAATCTTGAACACTGCAAAACCATTCTCGGGCATCATTCACCCTTATTCAGCTGTAATTCAACTGTCCCATTGAGTAGAACCACTCGTGTTTTGTTAGAACTCTGACATCGCAGAACATGATTAGTTACAGATACAATGACCCAACTTTCCTTTCTATACACCGAACATTCTCTACCAACAGTAGTTCAAAACATCCTAGTATTTCTTCACATCTACGAAGCGCCATAACCTTGTCAGAATCTTCCTAACATACTTAAAGACAGAATCAACATAGCACACAATAGAGCAATCACTTAATCAATAGCAACCTCCCCAACTTAGCTCGAAGCCATTCATCAAAGTAATTTTATCCACTCATGTCATTATTACTCAAGTGATGCCGAAATGTTACAATGAGATTAAACTCAAGTCATTTACAAGCCTTGACAGAGACTCGAATCATCAGAGACCTTAACCCTTCTGCAATTCTTGCATTTATACACACACCACCAATAAGCCCACTCTCTTTAGGTGACAGAAATCTTTCTATGTCCCAAATTTTCCAAAAATTTCGGCAGAGTTTCCTTTGTAATTTGGCCTATCCACCTGCCAGAGAATCACCAAAACCATCCTAGCAATACATTCACAGCTCAACAAGACATTACAATGTATTTCAACAACATTAAATCTCAATACTACACAATTCATATTATCATAATTGGTACATGAACATGCGTTGTACCTGCTCGAATCATAACACATATCAACTACCTTTCAATTACACATGAGAATCAATCCACGTACCTCGCCTCAATTTAGCATTTCAGCACAATACCTTCCACCGGGATACACATAGCATAATCATTTTAGTCTTCCTGAGTTTGAACTCGTTCCACTACACATAAGGCACTTTACCTTCCAATTAAGAGGCGATGGAAATATTTCTCACCCCCATAGCTAGGGATACATATCAAATCACAATAAAGATCAATACCGATCATATGAACTTTATAATACCGGCTCGCGAAATTAGTACCTTGGTGCTCAAGCCATAGACAAGGATCTGGCCTCGAGTCCTCCCGACTGGCCCAACATGAATTCACGGAGATTATTTCTCGTCCCTCGACCGGGGAATCGCAAGCCATAAGTCAATTATATTACTGAGCGCTCGAAGCGTACTCAGACATGCGCAAGGAGTTACAAATGGTATATCTCAATTTGAATCAAGTACGCACGATAAGAATTCCAAGAAGTGTGGAGTGTTTCCTAAAGGTTCGCAGCCTCCCGAAGATAAGTACAAGCATCCCCGTACCGATCCACAAGACACTACTAACCGGCTCAAAACTCATGAGGCCTAGTAAACCTAGGCTCTGATACCAACTTGTCACGACCCCAAATTCGGTCGTGATGGCGCCCAGCACACTGCTAGGCCAGCCCGACCAATCAACAACAATCATAGAGCTATGAGCTCGCCTTATCCCATTTAAGCATAACAATTGTAAAATAATAGTGATGGATATATCGAAACAGGGGAACTAAGTCCCAACGCATACCAACTCCCATAGACCGAAGGGTCAAGAGTCATGAGCCTCTACAGAGTATACAAAGTGTAAATAGCGAATATAATTGTGCACAACTGTGGGATGGTCAGAACAAAATATAGACAAACTGGAGAATCAGGTCCTGCGAACGCTGGCAGCTACCTCGATTGTCCAGAAGCACTCCCGAACCGTAATAGAATCAGCCCTGCTATGATGTACTTGGATCTGCACACAAGGTGCAGGGAGTCGGGTGTGAGTACTTCCAACTCAGCAGTAATAAAAGTAAATAATGCTGAAGGGAAGAAAACCACGATAGGCACTATCTCATGCTACACAATACAGAATTATCTTTTTATCCCTTTGTAGCATATGTGAGTAGATTATTTAGAAATCTCAATTTTTAGCTACTTTCTTTCATGATAATATACCAATACCTGGATGCACTCTCAAGCAGTGCAAGTCCGCACTCAAATCAGCCCCTCGGGCTCAGCACTCCTTATCAACACCAGGAGATCTAGTCAATAAGGCAACTAATGCATGTGTGCCAGTAATGTATGAGTGCTGAATGTTATGCCACGTAGTACACGTAAACCAATGTATGTATGCCATGCAATGCATATGACCTCTACGGCGTGTAGCCCGATCCAATTTGGGTACTCGTGCTCACTGTGGGGGTTCAGACTCCGTAGGGGCTCCTACAGCCCAAGCACAATATTAATATCACACCTGCTGCGGCGCGCAACCCGATCCGTATACCACTGCGGCGTGCAGTCCGATCCATGCATGTGTATGCATATGCTCACATAAATTGTCATGCCCTAACATATGGCCCTCGGCCCCAATCAGTCTAACAAATAATCAAGAAAGCCCTACGGGCAACAATATCATATTAGCTCACAACTAAAAAAATGTTATTAAGACCTTGTTCAAGTTTTTCATAACCTTATAAAAATGTTGAATAGCAAAATACCATTTAAAACCTTAAATTTAGAATAAAATATGCACAGTGTTATCAAGACAATGATACCAATCCCTGAAGGATCCAAATAATCAGCACGAAGCCCAAGCATGATAATTAGTCCAATTCATTTCAACAATTAGGTGTTATTATTTATTACGCGGGACGGACCAAGTCACAATCCCCATTGGTGCTCTATCCAAGCCCGTTATCCGGCATGCAAGTCACCTCGACACAGCACTAAGATGTGCAAGTCCGGGGTTTACTAACCCTTTGGACATCATTTACAAGTATTACCCACCTTGAACCGACGAAAACTCATGCCCTCGACGCCTTAGCTCCTTGAACCGGCATCCACGCACGTCAAAACTAGCACAAATCAGCACAAATATATCAAAATAGGCCAATGGAACAAAACCCAATCGAAAGAACTCGAAAAATATCAAAAATCACGAAATTTGCAAAACCCGAGCCCCGGGCCCCCATCTCGAAAAATTTCAAAACTCATATTTCCAGAACCCTCGTCTCGCCACGAGTCCATACATATAAAATTTACCAAAATCGGAGTTCGATTGACCTTTCAAAACCCAAATTTTCGTTTTCAATATCTAGGCCACAATCCTTCACAATTTCTACCCAAATTCATGAAGATTGATGTTAATTCTACCATAAAATGATGTTTTTGAGTCAAGAAACTTACCTTCGATGAATACCCGATGATTTCCCGGCGTTTTCCCGTGATTTCTTCTCTCTAGAGCTCAAAAATGGTGGTTTGGGGTATGAAACCCGCGACTGGTTCTGTTCTGTAATTAAACTCACTGCCTGAACATTTAACCCTACGCGATCGCAGCACTGGGCTCGCGATTGCGATGCACAAATCCTGGGCTGTCAACTTTTCCTCTACGCGATCGCGTGAACATGGACGCGATCGTAGTGACCCACTTAGCGACCCTACGCGATCGCATCAATACACCCATGATCGCGATGCACAACCAGTCGACCTTACACGATCGCATCTCTCTTCCCGCGATCGCGAAGAACAATTTTTCGGCCTCACTCCGATACACTACGTGATCGCAAACTCAACCTTGCGATCGCAGAGCTTCCCAGCTTTGCCCTACGCGATCGCAGAGCTCAACATCTTCCTCTTACGCGATCGCATACATAGCTTCACGATCGCGAAGCACAAAAATTCCCTGCATTTATTGCAGCAGAAACAGCAGTGCCTTTAGCACAAATTGGTCCGTTTGGACCCTCGAATTCATCCCGAGGCTCCCGGACCCCAACGAAAACCACCAACATAATTCAAAACACGATAAGAACTTATTCCAATCATAAAAACATCATCCTAAACATCAAAATCACCATTTCCACACGGATTCAAGCCTAAGTTTCTTCAAAACTTTCAAAACTAACATTCAATCCAAAACCCGATCAAACGACGTCCGAATGACCGGAAACTTTGCAGACATATCCAAAATCACATAACGAAGCTACAGGAATTGTCGGAATTCCATTCTAACCCCCGGATCAAAATCTCACCTACCGTTCGGATTTCGCCAATTCAAGCCTAAAACTACATCGGACCTCCAAATTCAATTCCGATTGCTCTCCTAAGTCATAAATGATCCCCCAAAACTAGTCGAATCATCAGAATCCGATTCCGAGCACTCTAACTCGATAGTCAACTCTAGGTTGACTTTCCATATCAAACTTCCTTCAAACATGCTATTTGCTTCATTTTCCATTCAATTCACTCCTAACTCACCCGATAGGTTCTAACACTGATATAGAAGCATAAGATATGTTAATGCAAGGTAACAAGGTGGAAATTCCCGTAACTACGGGCCGGGTCGTTACAGGTGTCATATCACCAGTGTAGTGTATTACAATCGAAAGGACCATTGGAGTCATTATTGAGTGCGAGTATATGCGATTTCAGCTGGTTAGAAAGGTAATATTGAGGTTTAGCTCCAAGAACTGTTGTGGTATCATTCAAAAGGGAAATGGATTCATGAATGTTTGACTTGAGAGATGGATTCGAATTATCGCATGTTTCGGTTGCCGTGGGCAGTATATTAATGTGTTGGAATAAGGCTTTAGCTAATGAAAAAGGTTCTTCTGTTGGTATTTGGTTATTGCGGGCAATTGATCACCTTGAGGGTTTGGGTGGTGTAGCATATTATATGGTCTTACCGGGAGTGGCAAGTATGGGTTATTACAGTTGGTTCGTGTATATCCTGAGTATAGGCATGGGATTAGGATTTGATATGTGATTTCGGAAAGTGCAATGTTGTCTATGGTTCGGATGGGCTGTGAAATTCTAGCTATAGTGTGTATCGGATTTATGTGACATAGCGTGATGTGGGATCGCCCCGAATATATGCTTGGTAAGGTCATTCAGCTATTGGGTTGCTTCTAGTAAACCTCTTGGTCCGCTTGAGGATGAATGTTTGCTTAAGTTGGGGAGAATGTGATCACATGGCCCGTCATCATGTGAGTTATCACCCCTATTTTCCCCGTTATATGCTTGATCATGTTTCAATATGTGTGTTTGGTGAGTTTGAGTCAATTCGGATCGAGTTTGGTTGGAAATGAGACAAATGGTCTCTTAGAAGAAGGAATAGTTGGGAAAAAATCAACCGATGTTGACTTGTGAGTTAGAGAGCTCGGAATCGAATTCTGATGATTTGGCTAGATTCGGGAGGTCATTTGTGGCTTAGGACAATGATCGGAATTGAATTTGGAGGTCCGGTGTAGTTTTAGGCTTGAATTGGCTAAGGTTGAATTTTGGCGAAATCCAAACGGTAGGTGAGATTTAGATCCGAGGCTCGGAATGAAATTCCGAGAGTTGCAGTAGCTCCGTTAGGTGTTTTTGGATATGCGTGCTAAATTGCATCCCATTCGGAGGTGATTAGGTCGGGTTTTAGATGGAATGTTGGTTTCGGAAGGTTTTATGAAAATTAGTCTTTAATCCGTCAGAAAATAGTGACTTTGATGTTTATGATGGTGTTTTTATGTTGCGAGCAAGATTGAATGAGGTAATGTGAGGTATTTGTGATTTTGGTTGGGGTCCCGGGGGCCTCGGGATGTTTTGGGAGGTTAAACGGGTGAATTTTGGAGTTATAGCAGGCTTGAGATTTTGGCTTCTGGTGTTTTCGCTTCTGCGGATGGGGAACCACGAAAGCGGATCCGCAGGGGAGATATTTGTCTCGCAGAAGCGAGTTTGGACCGCTAAAGGAAATTCCACAGAAGCAACTAGAGACTCGTAGGAGCAGGCTCGCAGAAGCGTGCCCTTGGCCATAGAAGCGAAGTGTGGTCGAGTGGGACTGCTGCGCAGAAGCGAAGAAATACTCGCTTAAGCGGTCTCGCAGGTGCGTGACCTGGACCATAGAAGCAAAAATGGATGGTTAAGTGAGGGTCGCAGAAGCGACAAATGTGTCGCAGAAGCGGACTCGCAGGTGCGAGTCCAAGACCGTAGAAGCGGAAATCGTGTCTGTGTTAAAACAGAAAAGGGGTCGAAATTTCATAAGTCATAACACATTTAGAGCTTGGTTTTAATAGACAGCTTGGGTGATTTTGAGGAGAAAATCGAGAGGGATCTTCAGGTAAACAACTATGGACTCAATTTATGATTTTACATTGATAAATTATGAATTTAACACTTGAAAATGGAGGTATGAGGGTGTATTAATGGAGGTTTTTGCTCTAAGCCTGAGATATTGAAATTTATCGGTTTGAATGGGAAAACGAAGTTCGATTTTGATAAACTTTATATGCATGGACTCGTGTTGAGATAAGGATTCAAACAATGTAACTTTTGTAATTTCTCGAGAAGCGTACCGAGAGTCGGATTTTGGCAACTTCGTGGGTTTTGGTGTTAATCGAGTTATTTCGATTGGGTTGTGTTTATTGAGCCTATTTTGATGTATTATTATTGATTTTGATCAGATTTGGCATCCGAGGAGGTTGATTTGCGAGGCAAGCGCAAGGCGAGCTAGGACTTCTGTCGATTCGAGGTGAGTGGTGGTAATACATGATGTACTGAGGGTTTGAAACCCCGTAGTTGAACCATATAGTGCTATGCTAAGATGAAACACGGGTCATGTGATGGACGTGGTTGTATTATGACTGGGGATTTGGACTTGGTCCTTTCCGATTGATAGTTTACTGTGTATAATGACTGAGATTGAGCTTATATCTGTGTATTTGGGCTAGTAGCCTTGTTTGGGGCCATGTGCCGATCTGTAGAGTATTAGGGAAGCATGTAGAGCTAAGTGACCCTTATATCATCTTGGACACATACAGTTAGCCGTATTCATAGCAGTTTAGGATATCATGAGCCAGTACTAGATGTGTACTCTAAGTGAGACTACCTGAGGTGGGATACCCTGTTCTAGCTGAGTGGGCCCGATAGGCCAAGTCTATATTGACTGAGATAGGGTCGAGGACCCGCTGTGAGGTATTGACATATATATCGAATCGGGTTGCATGCCACAGCAGTATATACATATACATCTATTGGATTGGGCTGCACGCCGCAGCATTATATATACATAAATATATATATATTGAATCGGGCTGCACGACGTGTATATACATATATATATATATATATATATATATATATATATATATATATATATATATATTATTTATTAGATCGGGTTGCACGCCGCATCGCTATATATATTGGATCAGACTGCACGCCGCATTAATATATATGTGGATCGGACTGCACGCCGCAGTATCATAGCGCTTGGGCTGAAGGAGCCCCTCTGGAGTCTGCACACACCCCCAATAAAAGCACTATATATATTGGATCGGGCTGCACACCGCAGCACTATATCTATATATTGGATCAGGCTACATGCTGCAGCACTATATATATTGGATCGGGCTGCACGCCGCAGCGCTATATATATTGGATCGGGCTGCACGCCGCAACATTATATATATATACATATATATTTGATCGGGCTGCACGTTGCAGCAGTAGAGGACTAGGTCAGTGTGGGATCATTGTGAGACAGTTGTGAAGAATTGGACTTATCACTGTAGAGATGACTTATCTGTGAGGTTATTCTTAGAACTGTTTAGTGATAGTACATGTGTTCTCATTTTCAGTTGTTATTTATTATTATTACTCAATGACTTGAAAGATACTCACCCCACTCCCCTGCACTTTATGTGCAGATAAAGGCATTCAGGAGGGCAGTTGAGCTACCGCAGCTGCTACATTTCTGTTATTCTGAGGAGACTTCGAGGTAGCTGCTGGCGTCCGCAGGACCCGATCTCTCCCTCTCTATCATTTGTCTTTTACTATTCTGCCTAGACTGGATTGTATAGGATATTTTTCCATCTGTTAGAGGCTCAGACTTGTGACATCGAGATCATTGGGCTGTATTTTGTGTATTTTGTTTCCGCACTTGTTGTTTTGTTATGAAAACAAGCTATTAACTTTAATTGATCAGTATTAATTAATAATTGGCTGGTAATATGGAAAACTTGGTCGGGCTTGCCTACCAATGTGTTGGGCGCCATCATGACCGAGGTTGGGTCGTGACACACTCATTCCATATTTGTCGGACTTTTGCCTCAGGAAATTGTCCATCGGGACTAATCTCTATTGCTTGAATACTGAGATCCCCATCTTATGGAACTATTTGATATCTTCCGTGTTGCCGTAATACTCGATACGGCACATAAGGTTAGATACTTTTGAGTCCCATTAAAAGAAAGTATGATCCTTCTGCTGGCATATGTATGACTTCATTGATGGGCAACCATCCGAATGCCCATTCTACCTGACTAGCAGTAAGTGATCGAATGTATGTGATCCAACCTTTAGACGCTTCTGGAAATTTGGCCTCTTTTGTCGTCATGTATAATTCTTCCATACAAGTATTTTCTAATGATCCATAACTCAAAAACTGAGGGTGATGACATAAATGCTCGATCATCCACATCTATAGTAGCAAATTACACCCTTCGAAGAAATCTTCACCAGCTTTGCAGGCTATGAGAGCACGAAAGATATCGGCCACTATCATTGGCGCCAAAGTACTGTTGTCATGTGTTAGACGGGTACTGGAAATCCCGGCAACTGTGATGTCTATTTTCCCGTCATTCCTTGGAAATATTATCCAACCCAGAAAGGCTACCATAAATGAAAAACGCCTTTGTTCCTCCCATTTAGCCCGGTTTGATTTGCTGCAGAGTTTGTTTGTTGGAACATTAAATCCTTTAATGTGGTCATATCTGCGGTATATAAAGTTAATAGTGCAAAACTCGTGGACCAAATCTTCATTGTGAACATTTCTGGATATTTTTAAAGAGTCGAGGAATCTGTGTACAGTGATGGCTCTTGGATCGACCGTATATTTGTCTTTCAAAGGGACCTCATCCTAAAGGATGTAGTTAGTGATCTCTTCTAGTGTCAGAGTAAGCTCAAAGTTCGAAAAGTGGAGCACATTATGTGCGGGATCCCATCAAGCGACTAAGGCTCGAATAATGTCTCCCCGAGGTATGATATCATGCAGCCTGGTAAGATCTTTCAAATATTTTTTGACCTCAACTTGTCCATCTTGACCCAAGTCGTTCCACCACAACAGTAACTCCAAGGGGATTTTATTCATTAGTGAAAAAGGTTCGTTTTGCATTGTGCTCATCCTGCACATTTATTAAAGGTGTTTTAAGCTCATTATTATTTGACTCAAAAAGCAAAAAAAAAAAAATTCAAAAGAAATCCCTATTTGCGAATACAGCCTTTCAATACTTCATCCGAGGATTTTAAGGCTATATTTATTATTTAAAGGAAATGACTTCAAAAGTGGCCATTTTCGCGCAAACAACCATCCGACGTCCTTTCGGAACATTCTGCTATTTTCAAAAAATAGCATCACTTTGATTTATTAACATTTTTTGGTTATTTTTGAAAAGGGGTGGTTGGACCCATCAAGGGTTGCCTACGTATCTCGCCTAGTGATGAGAATCAAACCAGCGTAGTTCGTTCAAATTGTTTTTAGACCAACTATACTGACAAAATTGAATTAACTCGACTATTTTCATATTTTTCTCAAAATTTTGGCAGCGTTTCATCAGTATTTAAACATTGTTTTTCTAGAAATTGCTATTTTTCTCTTTTTTTCAATTTTTAAGTATGTAGCCGGTCAGCATAGTGGCCCAGGACAAATAAATGCAACACATAATCATGCTTAGTCTTTTCATATTCAGGTCACCTTTCCTAGACGGACCCAGCCCCTGTGTTGAGTCCACTAAGTCAGATATGATGAAAATAATCGTCCTAAGTACATCCCCGAGGTAAGAAGAGAAGGGTTTTCGGCACAATTTTATATACAATTCACGTAATATCAAAGCGGTAAACATATAACACATTGGTCAAAACATATAATGAAAGCAGATATAAACAAAAATAGCTGAACAAGTTCTAGGTTTCTTGTTCCCAGCAGAGTCGCCAGAGCTGTTACACCTCCTTATTTTTACCTCGTTCATATATGCTTTTGCACAATGCCCTGTTTTGGTTTTACTATACCCCGAGAAAGGGATATTGTGACGATCCAAACCCCGGTCGTGATGGCGCCAAACACAATGTTAGGCAAGCCCGACCATATTACCTCTTAAACCAGCCAATTATTAATTCCAATTAATCCAGTTAAACTTAAACAGCAAGGGATCATATAAAAATGGCAACGTAATAGTAAAAGCATACAAAGTACGGTCCCAGCCATATCGTGGTGTCACGAGTTTGAGCCTCTACAGAATAAGCATCCTAGTACAAACAAGTCCAAGCAAGATGAAACAACAAAATGACAATGAAGGGGAAAACAGGTTCTGCGGACGCCGGCAGCTACCCCGTAGTCTCCGCAAAAGTAGATGATGATCAGCAGCTACAATATCTCAACTGCTCTCGGGCACCTGTGGATCTGCACAGAGAGTGCAGGGGAGTGGGGTGAGTATATATCAACTCAGTGAGTAATAATAATAAACAATAACTGAAAATAAGAACTCTTGTACTATCACTAAATAGTTCTAAGGCAAACCCCCACAGGTAAGTCATCACTACAGTAGTACTCCGATCCCAAGTCCACACCTATCTCGTTAAGGTCCCACACTGACTAAATCCCCTCTCGTACCACAACGGTGTGCAACTATCTCCCTATACATGTGTCCATAAAGCATAAGTATCTAATAAGTATAATGTTGCGGCGTGCAGCCCGATCCAATATATATATTGCTGCGGCGTGCAGCCCGATCCAATATATATATACTGCTGCGGAGTGCCGCCCGATCAAATATGTATACTGCTGCGGCGTGCAGCCCGCTCCAATACATATACCGCTGCGGCGCACAACCCGCTCCATTTAACATCGATGGCGCTCACTGGCGGTGTATACAGACTTCGGAGGGGCTCCCTAGGCCCAAGCGCTATGTTGTTGCGGCGTGCAGCCCGATCCATATATATATTACTGCGGCGTGCAGCCCGATCCAATATATATATATATATATATATATATATATATATATATATATATATATATATATATATATATATATATATATATATATATATATATATATATATATATATATATATATATATATATATATATATATATATATATATATATATATATATATATATATATAGGATTGGCCTTTCAGGCCCACTCAGCTAAATCAGGGAGCTTCCACCCTAAGTAATCTATCTCTCACAGTACACATCTAGTACTGGCTCTTAATAGGCTATTCAGCTAGTTTTACGGCTGAGTGTAAGTTTCCAACACGATATAAGGGTCACCTAGCTCTACGGGTCCCCTAATGAACTACAGATCGGCACAAGGCCCCAAACATGGCTATTAGCCCAATTACACAGTTATAATCTCATTAACAGTCATAATACACAGTCTACTATAAGCTGGGAAGGACCACGTCCAAGTCCCCAAATCACAATGTCACCACGCCCATCACAAGACGTGTATCTCATCTCAACATAGCACTGTGAAGTGCTAGTACGGGGTTTCAAACCCTCAATACATTATTTACTACTACCACTCACCTTGATCCGGTAGAAGCCTCAGTCCGCCTTGCGCGCAAATCAATCTCCTCTAATGCTAAATCTGCTCAAAATCAATGATAATACATCAATATATGCTAAATTCACGCAACCCATTCTAAATAACCCAAATTGCATCAAAACCCACAAAGTTGTCAAAACACGACTTTTGGTGCACTTCTCAAAAAATTACGAAAGTTACATATTCGGAATCCTCGTCTCAACACGAGTCTAAGCATATAAATATTACCAAAATCGGAGTTCAAATGGCCTTTCAAAAGTCAAATTCTCGTTTTCAAAACCTAGGCCTTAATTCTTCACAATTTCAACCCTATTTCATGAAGTTTGATGTCAATTCTATCATATAATTGTGTTTTTGAGTCAAGAAACTTACCTCCGCTGTTACCCAGTCGATTCCTCTCTTCACAGCACCCAAAACCCTCTCTTCACGAAGTGAAATTTGTGAAATAATGATTAGGGCCGCGACTGGTTTTTAATTAATTTGTTTCTGCACAGACATCCCTTCTATGCGATCGCAATGGCCCTATGCGATCGCATAGAGTTAAATTTTCCTGCCAATTTCCCCTTCTATGCGATCGCAATGCATCTCCGCGATCGCATAGCACAATCTTCCAGGACTCATCTTTTCTTCTCTACGATCGCAGTACGCGATCGCAATGTGTAGTCTGATAAGCCTATGCGATCGCACTCCTTGCTATGCGATCGCATAGCACATTTTCTCACATCCTCCAGGCCCTTCTATGCGATCGCAATGACTCTATGCGATCGCATAGAGCAATCACTGACTGCAATTTTTCTGCTGCAATGTTTTGATCAAAACATGCCCGTTGGCCATCCGAAATGATCCCGAAACCCCCGGGACCTCAACCAAAGCCACCAATATATCACATTACCTCATTCAAACTTTCTCATAACATAAAAACACCATCGTAAACATCAAAATCACCATTTTCAAACGGATTCAATCCTAAGTTTCTTCAAAACTTCTGAAACTAACATTCGATCCAAAACCCGACCTAAACACCTCCGAATGACCTGAAATTTTGCACGCATATCCAAGATCACTTAACGGAGCTACTGCAACTATCGGAATTCCATTCCGACTCCCGGATCAAAATCTCACCTACCGTTTGGATTTCATAAAAATTCAACCTTAGCCAATTCAAGCCTAAAACTACACCGGACCTCCGAATTCGATTTCGATTGCTCTCCTAACTCATAAATGATCCCCCGAAACTAGTCGAATCATCAGAATTCAATTCCAAGTTGCCTAACTCATCGGTCAACATCCAACTAACTTTTCTCAACTATTCCTTCTTCTAAGAGACTATTTGTCTCAATTACAACCAAACTCAATCCGGATTGACTCAAACTCACCCAACATGCATATTACGACATTAACAAGCGGATAACGGGGGTAACGAGGTAATAACTCACATGATGACGGGCCGGGTCATCACATTCTCACAAACTTAAGAAAACGCTCATCCTCGAGCGGACCCAGAGTTGTACTAGATTCAACACAATAGTTGAATGACCTCACCAAGCATATACTCGGGGTGATACCACTTCACCCTATCTTTCATAAGTCCGATAACACAGTATAGCTAAATTTCCACAGTCTATCTGAACCATAAACCACATTGCATTTCTGAAATCATATACCAAATCTGAATCCCACATCAATACTCAGAGTACACACGATCCAACTATAATAGCCAAACTTGCCACTCCGAGTGAGATCACATGATGTATCAAACAACCCAATCACTCGAGACGATAGTCTCTAATCACAACAACTGGCCACAATAACCAAATACTAGCAGAAAGAACCTTTCTCATTAGATAGAGTCTTATTCCAACACCTTCATATCCCGCCCACGGCAACCGCACATGCGATATATCGAACCCATCTCTCAGGTCAACCATTCATGAATCCATTTACCTTTTAATTGATACTACAACAGAATTCGAAGCCAAATCTCGATATTACCCTTCTAACCTACTGAAATCATACATGCTCGCACTCATTAATGACTCAAATGATCATTTAGGTTATAACACACCACACTGGTGATATGACGCCTCAACACCGGCCTAAGCCGCGACAAGCACAACATAAGCTCCAATAGGAAACGTCTAAACATACTCAAATCATGACAACTGACTCCAACAACAGAGTTGTAATTCAATTCCCTGTACCATCGTATCATAAAACTAATATCCTGTCTCACATCATAGGAATAGAGTACATGACTCCTTCTCGAAAAGTCATAACATCACGTGGCCTTGCCATGACTCATGATTCTATCCAAACACTATTACTCACGAAGCACCTTAAGTCACCATGCTTAGAACGGTCATCCACGCACAGATCTAGGTCTGAACCCAAGCAATCAATCACACCTGCGGTGATACAATTGATGTACGCTATCAAATCCTGAAAGGACACAACCGATGTGCTATTCCCCGAGCGATACCCAATACGAACTATTCCTTAGAAGCTAGGAAGTATTGTATACAAGGTAACATATAGGAAGCTATATTTTCCACATCACACGGTTGCGGCGCACAACCCGTTCCAATAATATACCTGCGGCGGCGTGCCACCCGATCCAGATACCATAACTGTGGCGGCGTGCCACCCGATCCTGATACCATACATGTGGCGGCGTGCCACCCGATCCAGATACTATACATGTGGCGGTTTGCCACCCGATCCACGAATACATCTAGCAAAGGAAATGCACATCGAGTCAAGTTGCTCATTGCAATAAACATATACATATAGCCCCAAGCTCGGCCACATGAAACGCATCCGACAAAGTTCCTCAATACTGGAGCTAAATCAATGGTAGATACCTCTACATTGACATCCGCCACGAATGCCCAACTGACAAAGCAATACCTACCAGCCGTCCGCTGGCCCTAGGGTACATCTACCCTGCTGGAGCATGATCCGATGCACTCTGCCACGCAGTTGTGACATTTTCCTGGCATAGTCCATATCACATTAGTCTAGACAACCTGACTTATGACAACCAGTCTGCAATCATATATCATCATCCCAATTCATCATATCAACTAACGAGATAACCACTAGGGCTTCCAATTTCCAATAACTGCTAAACGGTGCCGATGCACACGACATACCAACCGCTGCGTAGGCGGGTTACAAGAACTTCTTGTCTCTAACACATATATAACACATGGATCACTATGCCTGATTCCACTCTCCACCGTACGAACACGTAACACACATCAAGCATCCATTCATACCACGTACGCCATTCATAAATTTCCCTATGCCAACAATAACTTAATCATCACTGTCAATCCAACAGGAGGATACCACAACACCACTAGATATTATCAGTTTACATCACCTTGCCATTTTGACCATATACTCTGCCAAATCACTATAATAGCAGTACCATTTTCCTTAATCACCAGGAAACTTGATTCCCAAATTATCTGCAGCTGCCCACGCTGCTTAGGGATTTTAATGACTTCCCATATAATATGAACAAATCTCAAAGCCTTGAATATGCCATTATCAACCTTCCATAACACATCGCATATACCATACCACACTAAGATAACATGGAAATTCATATTCCTTTCCTATGTCGCAAACATCGGCGCACTCAACTAGTCAAGAACTTTCATGATCCCATATATAAGAAGACTCATTACACATTCCCAGCTTCGCATACCAACAGGAATATACTCATTTTCAAACCATGATAAAAACACATCACAACTGTTTCTTCCCATTCCTTGCATAAGCTTAACTGTTAGGACTGAGTCCTTTTACCCACATCGAGCTACGCAACTGCCAGCACATCAAGAGCTTTGTTGCACCATAACTGCAAGGCTCATTACCTCGAACACACACCAGGAGTTACTCATGAGCTTTTCATACTGTTCCAGTTTATTATCATCTTTAATTTAATATTCTCTTTCCCTGGAGGATCACACTACCTCAACTCATGTTACCATACAAGACTCATACACAAGACCACGCGGTCTAAGGTTCACAGGCCACTGAATACTCCCTCAGATGTTTCCCATAAGTACCACAATCCACAACACTTTACCTTGAAGAACTTCCTGCAACTTTGAATTCGTTATCGTTACTCTCCAATATAGACACATAGAATCTCATCATTCACATAACATAACACAAGTGTTGATCCCTTCTAATGAGACCACAGTCTCTAACCACACACACCACCTTAAGACACCTGGCCGTTACCAGCACAATCCTGAGTACCGCAAGACTATTCATGGGCATCATTCATCATTATTTCGTTATAATTCAACTGTCTTATTAAACAGAACCACTCGTGCCTTGTTAGAACTCCGACATCGCAGAACATGATTACATACAGATACAATTAGCTATCTTTCTTTTCTATACGCTGAACATTCTTTACCAACAGCAGTTCAAAACACCCTAGTATTTCTTCAGATCTACGAAGCACCATAACCTTTACCAAAATTTCCGACGTACTTAGAGACAGGATCAACATAGCACACAACCGTGCAATCATCTAGTCAATAGCAACCTCCCCAACTTAGCTCGAAGCCATATACGTCAAGGCACTTTTAGCCCCTCACAGCATTCTTACTTAATTGATGCCACAATGTTCTAGTTAGATTAAACTCAAGTCATTTACAAGCTTCGTCGGAGATTCGAATCATCAGAAATCTTAACTCTTCTGCAATTCTTGTATTTATTCACACACAACATTTAAACCTACTCTCCAGGTGACAGAAATATTTCTAAGTCCCAATTTTTCCAAAAATTTTGACAGAGTTTCCTTTGTAATTTGGCCTATCCACCTGCCAGAGAATCACCAAAACCATCCTAACAATAGATCTGCAACTCGACAAGATATCACAATGCATGTCAACAACATAAATCTCAATAATACACGAATTATATCATCAGCATTAGTACATGAACATGCGATGCACCTGCTCAAATCATAACACATATACCTTTCACCACGATACCCCTAGCACAACCAATTTGGTCTTCCTGCGTCTGAACTCATACTACCACACGTAATGCACTTTACCTTTCCGCTAAGGAACATGAACATATTCACCACGCCCAAAGCTAGGGCTATGTAATAGATCACATTAAGGATTGAATACCTTGCAACTCACCCATTATCAAACTGCCATTTTCGTAATTAATTTCAATACTGATCGCATAAATTTCATAATATTGGCTCGCGAAATTAGCACCTCGGTGCTCAAGCCACTGGCCCAACATGAACTCACAGAGATTATATCTCGTCACTCGATTGGGGAATCATAAGCCATCAAGGCAAATTTATCACTAAGCACTCGAGTGCGCACATCAATGTGTAGAAGGAATTTCAAGAATCATACCTCAAGATGAATCAAGTACGCACGACAAGAATTTCAAGAATTTGAAGCTTTTCTAAAAGGTTTGCAGCCTCCCGAGGATAAGTACAGTCGTCCCCGTACCGATCCATGAGACTCTACTAAACCGGCTCATGACTCGCGAGACCTGTTAACTTAGGCTCTGATACCAACTTGTTACGACCCAAACCCCGATCGTGATGGCGCCCAACATAATGTTAGGCAAGCCCGACCATATTACCTCTTAAACCATCTAATTATTAATTCCAATTAATCCAGTTAAACTTAAACAGCAAGTGATCATATCAAAATGGCAACATAATAGTAAAAGCATACAAAGTACGGTCCCAACCATATCGTGGTGTCACGAGTTTGAGCCTCTACAGAATAAGCATCCTAGTACAAACAAGTCTAAGCAAGATGAAACAACAAAATGATAATGAAGGAGAAAACAGGTTCTGCGGACGCCGGCAGCTACCTCGAAGTCTCCGCAAAAGTAGATGATGCAGCTACAATATATCAACTGATCTCGGGCACCAGTGGATCTGCACATAGAGTGCAGGGGAGTGGGGGTGAGTATATTTCAACTCAGTGAGTAATAATAATAAACAATAACTAAAAATAAGAACTCATGTACTATCACTAAACAAGTTCTAAGGCAAACCCCCACAGGTAAGTCATCACTACAGTAGTACTCCGATCCCCAGTCCACACCTATCTCGTTAAGGTCCCATACTGACTAAATCCCCTCTCGTACCACAACGGTGTGCAACTATCTCCCTATACATGTGTCCATAAAGCATAAGTATCTAATAAGTATAATGTTGCGGCGTGCAGCCCGATCCAATATATATATTGCTGCGGCGTGCAGCCCGATCCAATATATATATACTGCTGCGGAGTGCCGCCCGATCAAATATGTATACTGCTGTGGCGAGCCGCCCGATCCAATATATATATTGCTGCGGCGTGTAGCCCGATACAATATATATACTGCTGCGGCATGCAGCTGGATCCAATATATATATTGCTGCTACGTGCAGCCCGATCCAATATATATACTACTGCGGCATGCAGCCCGATTCAATATATGTACTGCTGCGGCGTGCAGCCCGATCCAATATATATACTGCTGCAGTGTGCAGCCCGATCCAATATATATACTGTTGCGGCGTGCAGCCCGATCCAATATATATACTGCTGTGGCGTGCAGCCCGATCCATTATATATATATATATATATATATATATATATATATATATATATATATATATGTAGTGTTGTGTGTGTGTGTGTGTGTGTGTATATAATACCTCCTAACGGGTCCTCGACCCTGTCTCAATTAGTATAGTATTGGCCTTTCGGCTCACTCAGCTAAATCAGGGGGCTTCCATCCTAGGTAATTCATCTCTCACAGTACACATCTAGTACTGGCTCTCAACACGCTATTCAGCTTGTTTCACGGCTAAGTATAAGTTCCAACACGATATAAGGGTCACCTAGCTCTACAGGTCCCCTAGTGATCTACAGATCGGCACAAGGCCCCAAACATGGCTATTAGCCCAATTACACAGTTATAATCTCATTAACAGTCATAATACACATTCTACTATAAGCCGGGAAGGACCATGTCCAAGTCCCCAAATCACAATGTCACCACGCCTATCACAAGACGTGTATCTCATCTCAACATAGCACTGTGAAGTGCTAGTACGGGGTTTCAAACCCTCGGTACATTATTTACTACTACCACTCACCTAGATCCGGTAGAAGCCTCAGTCCGCCTTGCGCTTGCCTTGCAAATCAATCTCCTCTCATGCTAAATCTGCTCAAAATCAATGATAATACATTAATATATGCTAAATTCACGTAACCCATTCTAAATAACCCAAATTGCATCAAAACCCACAAAGTTGTCAAAACACAAATTTTGATGCGCTTCTCGAAAAATTACGAAAGTTACATATTCGGAATCCTCGTCTCAACACGAGTCTAAGCATATAAATTTTACCAAACGGAGTTCAAATGACCTTTCAAAACTCAAATTCTAGTTTTCAAAACCTAGGCCTTAATTCTTCACAATTTCAACCCTATTTCATGAAGTTTGATGTCAATTCTATCATATAATTGTGTTTTTGAGTCAAGAAACTTACTTCCGAAGTTACCCAGTCGATTCCTCTCTTCACAGCATCCAAAACCCTCTCTTCACGAAGTGAAATTTGTGAAATAATGATTAGGGCCGCGATTGGTTTTTAATTAATCTGTTTCTGCACAGACGTCCCTTCTATGCGATTGCAATGGCCCTATGCGATCGCATAGTGTTAAATTTTCCTGCCAATTTCCCCTTCTATGCGATCGCAATGCATCTCCGCGATCGCATCGCACAATCTTCCAGGCCTCATCTTTTCTTCTCTGCGATCGCAGCACTGGGTATGCGATCGCAATGTGCAGTCTGATAAGCCTATGCGATTGCACCCCTTGATATGCGATCGCATAGCACATTTTTTCACACCCTCCAGGCCCTTCTATGCGATCGCAATGACTCTATGCGATCGCATAGAGTAATCACTGACTGCAATTTTTCTGCTGCAACTTTTTGATCAAAACTTGCTCGTTGGCCATCCGAGATGATCTCGAGACCCCCGGGACCTCAACCAAAGCCACCAATATATCACATTACCTCATTCAAACTTGCTGATAACATAAAAACACCATCGTAAGCATCAAAATCACCATTTTCACATGGATTCAAGCCTAAGTTTCTTCAAAACTTTTGAAACTAACATTCGATCCAAAACCCGACCTAAACACCTCCGAATGACCTGAAATTTTGCACGCATATCAAAGATCACTTAATGGAGCTACTGCAACTGTCATAATTCCATTCCGACTCTCGGATCAAAATCTCACCTACCGTTCGGATTTCATAAAAATTCAACCTTAGCCAATTCAAGCCTAAAACTACACCGGACCTCCGAATTCGATTCTGATTGCTCTCCTAAGTCATAAATGATCCCCCAAAACTAGCCGAATCATCAGAATTCAATTTCGAGTTGTCTATCTCATCGGTCAACATCCAGTTGACTTTTCTCAATTATTCCTTCTTCTAAGAGACTATTTGTCTCAATTTCAACCAAACTCAAGCCGGATTGACTCTAACTCACCCAACATGCATATTACGACATTAACAAGCGGATATTAGGGGTAACGAGGTAATAACTCACGTGATGACAGGCCGGGTCATCAAAGATATAATAACCAAAAGGGGAGTAGTTTTTCCAAATAAAGGACAGTGGGTACGAGATTTATTTATTAACTTCAGAGTTGGCACTTGGGAAAATAATGGTGTCCCAAGTCATCGGTTTAATTCTGAACCGAAGAAATTATGACTCTGTTACTGTCCGCGAATGAGAAATCTGGATAAGGAATTTTGTTAACCTGGGAGAAGGTGTTAGGCACTCCCGGATTCCGTAGTTCTAGCACGGTCGTTCAACTATTGTCTTTGTTTTTTTTACGTGATTTCTTCATATGTCTTGCTTTTGATGTTTTATGAGTATTCCGCTTTGTCATTTTTAGAAGAATTGCAACGTCGCAAATATGTATTTCGAGTCACACCGCATCAGTACGCCTATGACTTTAGTACATTTCAACTTCGCTGAGATTTGGATTTGGGTCACATAATACAAATCATGCCTAAAGTATCTACGTCTTGTTAACTTTTGGATATACCATGAAAATTTGCTAAACGATCTTTCCGATTTTCTATATTTTTAGTTGGTATTCATGGAGGCCCCGCCATTGAGCATTTATGGTTTGGTGAGGCTCATCTCCATTTTTATTAAGGTTCATCCTAAGTATACTACATTCTCTATTTCTTATTTTTCATCCTAATGTAACTGTTATCAAATTAATTTTATAGCATTGTGTATAAGAGTGCAGGCCATATTTTGTCGATGGGCCTGGACTTCAGACTGGCTCAATAGACTGCAGCCAAATACAACTGGGTCTCTAAAGCCCAGTATCCATCTCTTTTTCAGTTTATAGGCTTAATTGCCATTTTATTTTGATCAGGGATTGAATTCATAGTTGGGCCCAAATCCTTTACATTCAAGGCTAAACAGGAACTAATTATCATTTTAACAATATTCTATAAATGTAACAATTAACAATTTTTAGAAACATCAATTTGTATTTAATCACTACTGATTATAACGTTTAACAATTGATCCAGAATTTTAACATGATGATTTTGTTATTCAACTGGCAGAATCCGATATTTAAATCATTGTTACGACAGTAATTGTTTCTGTCATTTTACTCAACCAAAGGAGACAATAATATAGTTTTAACTAAGAAGGTTCAAATTATTGTCAAATTGCAGAACCAGAACAAGTTTATAACTAGATTAGCTTAAGTAAGGCTAAACAGTATACAATTTGAAATTCAACAACTTCTTATACTTTTAGCATTAACTGATCCAAATTAAAAACTGGATTAATAGAACGTCCAAATGTTAATACTTCATCTCTAATTTATAATAGTTTCAAATTCAAGCGATTTAACTATGTTTGTACCAGTTTTAATCTTAGATTTAGGTGATCGTTTTAACCTAGTCTACTTAGCCTAGCGTTTATATTACTATCATTACTACTAAATCTAAAAATATAGTTGTTCAATCTAATACTTAACCCTGTCCTAAACGAATTACAAAAATATAAACATTTTAAACTACATAATAAAATAAAATATACACAACTGAATTAGCTAAAACATGGTTATCATTTTTATTTCTTCAACAGCAACTCAAATACAGCTCTAGGTCATGGTAGTGTACCTGATTCAAGTAACAAATTGATGAGTTCTAGGTTTGGAGAAAAAGGAAAATCAGCAATAGCAATGATGATATAGCAACAGGAAACGGGAATGAATCAATACAGCAAAATCCTAAAATCCAGCAGATAAACCCGAGCAAATTATAAACCCAACAAAGTTGAAGTAAACCAGTAGAGAAACGACCAGTAGAGATTCCCAAAGTAATTCTCAAATTATCAGCTAAGTCGAAGACTAGTAGCACTTCAGTATATAAGTTTCAAAACTTTGATAATTCTGAATTTTTCGAACTTCTCTATGAATTTTCCAATCTCTAAATTTCTGAACCCTTAAACTTAGGCCTGAAATAGCCTATTTATAGAGTGAATTGTGAGGGAAATTTGAATTAATTATTCATATTTCCCACCCCAATGTTTTTCAATTATTTCAGTAAAATATAGGGTATTTTTAATAAAAATACACTTGAACTCCTGCTAGAAGGTTCCAGGTTATTCTTTATTGTTCTATTGGGCAAAAATGACTTAGATGCCCTCACTTGCTTAGGATTATTACCTATTTACCTTTTAACTATGCCTAGTTTACCCTTTATTAATCGACTATATGCGGTAAAACTAGACCCAATTGTCCCTTATACCCTCATTACTTCGATATTATTCTCAATAAAACCATTTCCCATTCCCTATTTACCCTTTAAAGTTATCAGTTTTTACCCGACCTGCCTTTAGGTCTGTTAAAACCTAGAGTGTCTTAGCTTGGTATTTAAAATGTAACCATTAACTGTAATTTATTTTTTTACCTATTTTAAGACTAAATAGTATTTACAGAATTAACCACTTTCAAAAATAGCCACAAATGACCATAACAGTCAACATTCACACTTATCACAACAATAACTTATTTCATTTACACACCTAACATTATCAAGACTAAGTGTTCATAGTTTAGAAAAACCACACATATAAACCATATTGCAGAACTAGCCATTTTCAGGTAATTTGCAAATATAACCCTATTTCGACTAATTTTAACTAACCAAAATTCAGAGAGACAATAGATAATGGTTGAATCATGATTAATTAATCCTTTAATCGAAAACATGTTCTTTTCACAAAGACAAGCAAATTAGCCAATTAATCAGTATGTTTTAACATGATAGTTTTAACTAAAACTAAAAGAAAACCTAATCAAGCAAAAGGAAATCATAAAAAGACTTAGGCAAATATTAGCACAGAAACAGAAGCATAGAAAATATGAGATGATTCTGATACTTAGATATTGGAGCTTCTTTTCCTTTCCTTTATTATCTTTTCTTTTTTCTTGTTTTCTTTCTTCTTTTTACTTCTTTTCTTCATTTTCCTCATTTTCTTGCCTCTTCAGAAACTGTAGGTATCTTTTCAGTAGATCTCCTAGGTAGTCCCTTGAAAATTTGTTTAGACGTGGTAAGGGTGTATTTGGAGCCTAGGGTTAGGGTTTTGGAAAGTTTTAGGTTTTGGGTGTCCGTCGCAGTAGGGTTCAGGCGAGACATTTTTTAAGATTTGAGGGGTTAGGCCAAGATTCGAGGTATGAGGCTTAGGTGGGGTGAAAGAGGTTTTTAAGGCAGTTTAGGGGTGTAATTTTGGGAGGCTGGTTCATACTTTAGGTGGTTGCCGGCTAGGGTTCTGGCGACGGAACTTCAAGAATCTTGGGGGAAAGGGTTTTATATTTGGGTGAGGTTAAGGATAAACTGGTGTAGATGGAATAAAGGGGTTCAAGGAATGTGGCCTGAGCCAGAGAGGGTGAATGGAGGTAGACCACCGATAGGTTTCTGGTGGTCTGTGGAGAGGGAGAAGAGAGAAAGGGTGGCTAGGGTTTTGGTCTTGTGAGAGGGTGAGTGTATAATGAGAGATGACCGGATTATAGTGTAGATATATATCAGAAGTATGACATTAATCACCAGCCGTTAGATTAGAAAAGATGAGTGGCCAGGATTAATTCGGCCAGTTAACGGTACCGTTTGGTTTTAATGAAATTCTCTTCTTGTCCGTTAGATTAATCGATTGAACGGATGTGATAGCTTTACCTAGACGTTGTCGTTTAACTTAAATGAGACCATGTTTATATTTGTTAGATCCATCAGCCCTGATTACTTAAAATGACGGTGTCGTTTCATTTTCAAGACAACCGTTCACTTTGGTTCGTTTGATTGGATATTTCAACGGTCCAGATTTGTTCTACCCTAAACGTTCTCGTTTGGTCTTTTACACAGGCTAACCAATTCAATTACAAATTGGGCCCGGTCTATTTGGGTGTTGATTTGGGCTAACATTTGTGAATTTGGTCCAAATATCATGTGCTCTTGTATTTTTCTTGTATTTGTCTCATTTTTTGTATTTTAACTTGTATTTATGTAATTATTTTTTGTATTTCTTTTGTATTTTATACTTGTTTTCCTTATTATTTTATTACTGGTGTATTTTTATTTTGTAATTTTTATATTTTTCTTTTATTTTCAAATTTCTTAGTTATTACCTTACATTTTTTGGTATTTTCTAATTAATTTCATTTTTTATTTTTTGCTTTAATTTCTTTCACCTTATTTTCGACAATTAATACATACTCCAATATTTCCTATATAATAATCAACGAATTTCAATCAAAAATTATTTGTATATTTTTTTATATTTTGGAATTAATTGCTTGGGGCAAAAATCACGTGCTTATAGTAGTATCTTTCGATCTGCTGTTTCTGGGCCACCAGCCTAATATGGGTTCTTTCTTCGGCTTCATCGAGGTCTTGGAGTTGATTCATATCATTATCCGCTCCGCTTGTGTGCGAGTATCTTAGACTCGGCTCGCCTACCTCGACTGGTATTGTGCGCTCTAGGAATTTGTTTGAAGCGGAATTCATTGAGCTGTGCGATCAACCTGTAGATTTTCGCTTGATATTTGTGCAATCTTTGTTCCTTGATTTGATAAGTCCCATTGACTTGATTTACCACGAGTTGTGAGTCGCAGTGCAGGACGAGCCGGCGGGCCCTGTACCTGACAGCTAACTTTATACCTGCAATAATGGCTTTGTATTATACCTCATTATTAGTTATCTCGGGGAATCATATGGACTGGCGAATGGTTTCACCCGTTGGGACTTCGAGGATGAGTCCCAGTCCCGATCCCAAGGCATTTGCGGCCCCATCTGTGTAGAGGGTCTAGAGGTCGGTATTTGAGGTGGAATGTAGGGCTTCCTTTTCCACCTCCGGCTATATTTTAGTGCTGAAGTCAGCCACAAAGTCGGTAAGGACTTGCGACTTGATGGCGGTTCTAGGAATATATGTGATATCGTGCTTGATGAGCTCTATGGCCCATCTGGCAAGCCGGCTCGATAGTTGGGGCTTGTGCAAGATGCTCCTCAATGGGAAAGTGGTCACTACTTTAATGGGGTGGCATTGGAAATAAGGTCTCAGCTTCCTCGAAGACGTGACTAGTGCTAGAGAAAACTTTTCAAGGTGTGGATACCGTGTTTCGGCGTCTACTAGGGTTTTGCTGATGTAATAGATAGGTGATTGCGTACCTTTTACTTCACGAACCAACACTGCGCTGACTGCGACTTCCAATATGGCCAGGTATGTCAGTAAGGGTTCGCCCTGTTCAGCCTTTAACGTAGTGGTGGTGATGACATGTATGCTTTCAGTTCTTGCAGGGCTTTGACACATTCTTCGTTCCAGTGAAATCCGTTGTCTTTTCTCAGGACGTTGAAGAATTTGTGGAATATCTACAAGGATCAAGAGATGAAACGGGAGAGGGCAGCTATCCGACCCGTCAATTTATGGACCTGTTTTTTGCTGTTGAGCACTTCGGGTATTGAAGCGATTACTTTGATTTGATCAAGGTTTTCTTCGATACCTCTTTGGGACACGAGAAAACCTAAAAACTTTCCTGACGCCATGCCAAAGGTGCATTTCTCGGGATTCAGTTTTATCACATACCTTTTCAGTATTTTGAAGGCCTCTTGCAAGTGGTTCATATGATCTTCCTTTCTAGCGGACTTCACTAGCATGTCATCAATGTAAACCTTCATGGTCTTGCCGAACTGTTCTTTGAACATCTTGGTGAGTAATCTTTGATATGTGGCTCCCGTGTTTTTTAGCCCAAAGAGCATCACTTTGTAGTAGTAGGTCCCATAATGCGTGATGAACGTGGTTTTTTGTTGGTCTTCTTCAGCCATTAAGATCTGATTATAACTGAAATATGCATCCAAAAAACTTAGCAGTTCATGTCCGTCAGTTACGTCGATTAATTGGTCGATGTGTGGGAGGGGGAAGGAGTCCTTGGGGCATGCCTTGTTCAGGTCAGTGAAGTCCACACACATCCTCCATTTCCCGTTCTTCTTTTTGACCATTACTACGTTGGCGACCCACTGCGGGTATTTTGAATCTCTAATAGAACTATTGGCGAGTAATTTGTCCACTTCTTCGCGGACTGCCTCGTTAATTGCAGCATTGAATTTTCTTCTGATTTATCATACCGACGGATGTAACGGGTTGATGTTGAGTTTGTGGGTGGTGATATCCGGAGAGACCCCTGGCATGTCTATATTGGAAAAATCAAATAGGTCTGTATGACCAGTTAAAAATTCACGATACTTATTTGGGTCGGTGAGCCTGTGGCCGATGTATGCTTTCTTTTTGGGGTTTTGGCTATCCAGCTGAACCAGATTGAGGTCCTCGATCATCGCTTTGCAAGCTTCCAGAATGTCTGGATCTCTGATGGTATCGGTCGTCGGGTCCATTTTCGTCCCCGACATGGCTAATTGCTATGCTTCTGCACTTTCGTCTTTTAGCTGTCGTGTGTGGGCGCAATCCTGTGTTATCTTGAAACACTCTTGCACTGTGTGCGGCTCCCCTTTGATGTTGAATGTGAGCACGCAATTTTTACCCTACGAAAAATTTACTCCAAAAATCTAAAATAAAACAGTTTTGTGTTTGTTTGCAATTTCAACGGAGTTCGTGTTATTTTTCTCTTATTTGTTCGTTTGAATCTGTGTGGGTGTCGTTTATTTGTTTACATTAGTCAAAAATAAAAAAATATTGCATTTAGGACCCAATTTTTGCAAATAGGAATTAGGGGGTATTTTGTTGATTTAAGAATATTAGTTCTAAATTAATTAAGAGATGAAAAAAAGTGAAATAAGAACCAAAAACGGAACAGCCCGCTCCAATCCAGGCCCAAATCGCCCATGTCCAGGCACAACTGCCCGGTCCAAAGACTGCCGCCCAGCAATTCAATCTACGCTGATCCAATGACCCAGATAAATCCCATGCACCCATTTTAAAATAATTCAACCCTGACCCATTACCAAACCGGATTGCCCCATCACTTATTTTAAATCTGAGCCGTTGGAACCTATCATCCAACGGCCCGGATTAAGAATTTGATTTCTAATATGTCAAAGACCCCTAAACCTTTTATGTCCGTTTCATTTCAAATCGACTTCATCGTCTCTCTCACCAAAACCAGACACCCTAGGAACCCTAGCTAGCCACCACCTCTTCCCTTCACCATAGACCCGGCGGCAACGATGCCGGTGACTACCAAACTAACACCCCTATAGTACCACGACCCCATCAAACCTAATCCAGGCTTGGTGTACCTCAAATGACCCTCCATCTTCTCGAATCTTCAATTGAAGATTCGAGCCAGACCCCAAGCAACCCCAATCCCCTCCAATCTTACACCCTGTCATCCCCTGACCTCCCTCGTAACCAAACCAACACAAGTTTGGTTCGTATCAAGCCCCAAACCACTCGAACCCCAAACTGAGCCCCAAGAACCCTAGAAGAATTTCGAGCTTGTTTTGAAGAATTTTGATGGTTCAATGGGCTTTAATTGTAGTGTTCTCACTTGAGATCACTCGATTAAAGTCTGTTTGGCCTCAAAAGTTTCGAGCCTGAAGTGGTCCGAGTCCGTTCTTTCATTTTTGAGGTATTTCTTTCTTTATTCTATCTTTATCTATTTTATATTTGTTTATTAGTTTAGTTGTATTTTTTTATCTTTTTAAATTTTTTGTTAATTTTTCTATTCTCCTCGCCTTGACCTTTTATTTGGTTGATGTTTGTTTCTATTTGTTGGTTTAAATATGTTCGTTATAGGATACATAGTCGATTCGATTAATGTCGTCGAATAATTAGTTTGTATTTCCCCTATTTTTCCCAAGAACTGTGAACCATTGATTTGTTGTCTATTATTTATTGTCGATTATATATGTTGTAATTGATTAAACGAATGTCGTTGATAGGTTGTATATGTTTGTTTTGTTAGAATTGTGGATATCAATTTTGTTAATACTATCTAAATTGGGTCCGAACCATCGTTCGAATTAAATTCTGAATTGTTTGTGGTTGAATCTAGGAAACTGAATTGGTTATAGCTGTATCCCTAGTATAGGTTTTGAGGATGATTTGGAATTTAAAATGTTGAAAGTGGTCTAGTGATTAATCTGTCAAGGGATAGTAGTTGGACCATTAAGTTAATATATTGTTTCATATCCCTTTAAGGTCAGAAAACAGAAATCACATGGCCACCATCTTGAAAAGTTTGAAGGAATTAGATTAAAATAAAGAATGCCCATACTAATTAATTAAAATGATAAAACAGGGGATTAGTAATGGGAAGACACCTTGTTGAATGCCTTTAGGAATTGGAAAGTGAGTAATAATTAAAGGGTTAAGAGAATAGCATGGGTTCTAGATTAAAAATTTCAATTGAACCAGGCTAGTGGCTTTATAGTGGAAGTAAGAATATCATGGGCTAAATGATAAAAGGGTTAAGGGATGCACATGAGAAGGAATATACAGGCTGGAAAAGTTTATAACTTAGAATAAAATAATGGTCAGTTTTAGTCTATAAGGGGGAGAGTATTTTTTAGAGTGAGAGGAGAGTGGAGTTGTAGGGAGCCTTGAGAGTTGAAAGAGAAAGGTTATTGTTTCATTGCCTCTACTCGGATCATTTCTGGTTGTTTGCATTTCAGCTCTTAAGTTCATACTTGAGTTTTGGTATTCTTTTGGGGCTATTCTATTGATCCTGTTTGGTTTTTACACCTTTCAGGTCATTGAATTTAATTTGAATTTTTGTTGTGGACTGTTATTTGGTTGCTAGAAGTTGTTATTGCTGCTGCCTGTGACATCACACATTGCCGACTTCTATTTTTCTTTTGTCCACTCGAATCAATGTATCACCTTCAACCTCGTATGAACTGTGAAGGAATCATTGTAAATGTGATGTTGAAGAGTTGAACTTAACAAATATAGTTGAATTAGATTTACGAAACCTTCATGTTTTGTTTCCATTTCATATATGTAGGACATTTTGTTAAATGGATAGCTTGTATGAAAAAAAATGGATTTGTAATTAGTTGATTTTTTAGCCAAACTATCGTGATAGTATAAAGATCAGCCAATACATTTAAAGTTTGTGTAAGCTAAAAGTGAAGTTCATATTGTTTCAATAGTTATTGGCCCTTAGTCTTTGATTATTTAAATTGATTCATAGTATATTTGTTAAGCATTTTTAGTGATCGTACTTGTCCTGTTATGGTTGTTAGTTGTTGTTCATTAGTTTATCAATCTTGCTCAAGTAAGTATCCGGATTTAATTGGCATAGGAACATAGAGTGATGTTCTCAAATGTTAATATCAGAATGTGATTAACACCTTTAATAACGCCATGACACGTTTAGCCTAGGAATGAAGCTGAATTGAAACATGTAATATTTTTCACTGGGCAAACACACGCTAGTTCATTAGTGGATACCTTTAGGTTAACTCGAATAGATTTCAATAAATATTCCTCTTAATTGAATTAAGATTGTGATTTGGTTTAACTTGACCTCATTGTTTGAATAGACGGTCCAGGCCTTATTTTAACCATGTATTCCTCTTGGACCGGGGTCAAGGTAGGGGAATGGCAATTGTGGTACCGTACTAAATACAAGTTCTCTTCATTGGGCTCATATGGAAGCTCAAATGGTTGTATTGTGGTGCGGAATTGTACGTTAGTCCAAACACAAAACAATAAGGACTTATCATTGTTTTCCTTTAGAGAGAAATTAATTAGAAAAATGTTAGTTGCTTTAGGTTTTCCTTTTTATAAAATGAGACAAACTTTGCCAAATAAAAAATGGACAAATTGTAGGACCCTCATAAACGTACATGTATTAAAAGTACTTAGACTGCGGGACATGCCGTTTAGAGAATTTCACGATGAACCAAAAATAATAACGCGTTAGTATATATAGGCGCATATTTAATAAATTTATCTCCCTAAATTCGGGTACACATTTATGTGACCCAAATCCGAATTCCACGAAGTTGGAATATATTGAAAATTGCAGATACATTTATGTGACACAATTTGAGATGCATTCTCACAATGTTGTAATTCTCTTCCAATATAATAAATGATAAAAACGGTTCAAAGTAATAATTGGCACATAAGTTCATAATTGTAAAAAATCAGATAATTAAGCTGAATATAACAGTTGAGCGATCATGCTAGAACTACAGAGCTCGGGAATGCCTAACACCTTCTCCCGAGTTAATGGATTCCTTATCCAGATTTCTGGTATGCAGACTGTAATACAGAGTCATTCCTATCCTCGATTCGGGATTCAACCGGTGACTTGGGACACCATAAATCTCCCAAGTGGCGACACTAAATCTTTAAAAATAAATCCCGTTTCGATTGTCCTTTAATTGGAAAAACTCCCCTTGTCGCCCTCGCGGGCGTGAAAAAGGAGGTGCGACACTTAATATCCCCCATGGGGTAGGAAAATTGACCACCTGGTACACACTTGAGGGGATTGCTAGCACGACATTTATCCATAGGTGTCCGATAATAACATTGTATGTTGTTTCTTGGTCCATTACGTGAAAAGTTGTCTCCAATGTGACTCCCCCTGCAAGGACCGACAAAATCACTTCTGCTGATATACTCTCCACTACATTGTTAAAACCGGTTAGAGTTATACAACGGTGTATTATCCTATCCTCGAGTCCTATCTATAAAAGGACTCTTGGATGGATGATGCAGGCACCGCTTCCGTCATTGATCATGACTCTCCTAACATCCGTATCAACAATACGTAAAGTGATAACTAAAGCATCATAATGTGGAAAACACAAATAATGGGCATCGGACTTATCGAAGGTGATACTCCCTTCGAAGTCATCATACCGTTCGTGGGAGATGGTTCGCTTCATCCTGTGTGTTGGTGAATTTGACATGGTTGATAGCAACGTCGGTGCCGTCTCCGATGATAATGTTTACTATCCGTGTTGGGGAGGATGCCTTTGGTGGCCCGCGGAATCGTTCTCGCCTGCGTGCGAAATTGGCTTTTCCCTTGTCACTAACCATCTCCTTTAGGTATCCCTGGTTTAGCATTCTGACAACTTCCTGCTGTAAGCCTATGCAATCCTCAGTCCCGTGTCCCCGCTCTTGGTGTAATTCGCATAGGACATTCGATTTCCTCGTGGCGGGATCTGATTTCTTTTTCTAATGCCACTGCACCTTGGTGCCAAGCTTCTCCAGTGCGTCACTATCTCTAAAGGAGAGACACAAAAGTTATGTGATGAAAGCAAATGGGGCTTACCTTTTTCGCTCTTGAGAGGGGAGAGATGTCATTTTAATGCGTGTGTGTGACGAGGAGGAAGATGAGGATTCCTCAAATATGGCTGATGTCGTTCTTTACCGGGGCGAGGGGGAAGTTCTCGGCGTCCTTCCTGACGTCGATCTTTCCTTGTTTCTGAGTGTATAGTTGTCAATCGTCGGGTCGTGCCATTGAGATCATCTTCGCCCGCTCGTACCTCATCGCAGTAGGTGTTGTAGATCTCATTCCAAGTTGTGGGAGGATATTTCATGAGCAAATTCAGTAGTTTCTTCGTTACTCTAGAGTCGTCCTTGGTGAGTCCGTTCTGGAAGGCAGCTACCACCATGCCTTCCGACACATTTGGCAAGCTCATCTTCACCCTGTTAAATCTAGCGAGGAAGTCCCTGAGGACCTCTCCCGAGGATTGCCTGACGGCGAAGATGTCGTTCACCCTTGCCTCCGCCTTTTTTGAGCCAGTGTGTGCGGTGACGAACTTGTCCACCATTTCTTCGAAGGTTAAAATTGCTTTGACGGGCAGTAGAGAGTACCATGTTAGGGCTCCCCCGGTCAGCATCTCACCGAACTTCTTTAATAGCACAAATGGTACCTGCTCTTTTGACAGGTTGTTACCTTTCACGGCGATGAAATAATGGATGAGGTGATCCTCGAGATCGGTGGTTCCATCGTACACCCTTAGATAAGGGGGAATCTTGAAATATTTCGGAATTGTGTAAGGGGCGCCTTCCTCGGAGTATGGTTGTTTGACGAACCTTCCCACGTCGCATTTAGGAAGCAGTTTAGATGCTCCAGGGATCTTGTCGACCCTATCATGATGCTCTTTCATTTGGTCGCGGAGGGCCTTGTTTTCGCTCTCCATTTCTTCTATTTTTCTCAGAATGGACGCCATTGTGTCATCATGGGTTTGTATCTCGACGGTATGGTTGTTTGTTTGCGCTTCTTCTTGCTCGTCTGCTGTGGTAGCAATACTTGTTGTTGGTACAGCTTTTGCATGGCTCTGTTGTGGGTTTTCCACTAAGCCGCTCAGGGTACTCATCAACCATTCTTTCCGTAATTTTCTAACCGCCGGGGGTGCTTATATTGCAGTGAACGTGGAAGCTTCCCTATCCTGCGAGGTCGCAAGGTTCCCGAGTGGGGAAGGTGAAGCTTCTATCTCTTGTGTGGTATCAGGGGTGGTGTTAGTGGTAGTGTCATCACCGACCTCGTTCAGGGAGCTCAGGAGGTTGGTGGTGACATCCATTACAGCTTTGGATCTGGTGTTGTTTTCGGCCATTTCTAGGTTTTCGTGGGAAATGGATGATGTGGTTATATAATCTTTTGGGTGTATACCAAAGATTTGATTCTCAAAATCCCCACAGACGGTGCCAAATTGTTTGACTCAAAAGTTATCGAATACTTTATGAGTTATGGACAATCAAAAATTGTGAGAAATGGGTAAATCGCAATCAACTATAATAAACCCCGCAGATAGATCTATAGCATTTATTTTGTGAATCTTAGTAAAAATGACGAGATTATGTGAACTATCAATGATATCACTGGGAAGGTAAAAAAAGACAATAATAGAGGGAGAATAATAAGAAGTTGTATTATTAAGAAATAACACTTGTCCTTACAATAAGGAAAACTCTTTTTTATATAGAGGAAAGGTTTTCTCGCTAAAGACATCATTCGTTTAAGGACTGCTGACGTCCTAAAAATATAAAAAGAAGGATGGAAGGGACGCCTATATACACAAGTCGACGCTACGCCTTCGTTGTTAAAGATGTGCCCTCAACGTCGTGTGGGCGTGTGGGGGAGGTATGCCTGGCCTTTATCAGGCGTGGGCGTGGGGGGAGTCGTACTCGGCCCTTATTAGTTATATCCGATTCGGCCCCATATAATCTTTTTAAATAGTAATACTAAGATATATGTTCAAATGAAACTGTTGATGTATTCTGTTGTGCACTTCTTAATTCCTTACCATCTACTTGAATATAGTATAAGAAACAAAAGAAGTACTTGATATCCAGTATTTGATTCTATTAATATGGCCTCATGATGTAATTTAGTTGATACATATGTATGGGAAATGTTGACTATATGGTTGTCTTGGGGATGTACTCCCCAACGCTGTGTTCAAGCATGTTATGTTCAATCAACTGAAACTAAATTGTTAACCGTCCAATAATAGATAGTCTGATACTAATCCGTCCGTTATCTTATCAGCTGGCTAGCTAGCAGATTAATATATTTAAAAATTGATAATCGATAAGTCAAAACGTTAAGAGTAAATAACCGTCAAATCAGTCTGATAAGCAGCCCTATTGTTATTGTCACGCCCCAAATCGGGGAACATGACCGGCGCCTGACCGGGTTGCCCCAGTCAAGCGGACCTGGGTGCCTTTCATTCCCACGCGTTACCCCTGTGTTGATTTTTTCTCATTAACCAAATATCTTACTAACCATGAATGATTTCACATTAAACAAATAAAACCATACGAGTGATTCATTAACAAGTTTGCAGTTTTTACAACGCCCGACATAACATAATGTATACATAAGACTGGAGTCCCACAGTTTACATGTCTACAGAGCCTCTAGGATACAAAAAAAGAAATACCATACTTGCCGGTAACAAGGCTCCGGCTATACCTTACAAAACCAAAATGAATTCTAAACAAAAGTGGCATGAACCACACAGGGCCCCAAGGAAGAAAGGGGCTCACCAAAACGGGCAAGTGGAAGGAGAAGGATACTACTGCCGATGAGCTGAAGTGCCTGCTACTGATCCACCTTCAATCATAACACGAATGTAGCGTCCCCGGCAAAAGGGACGTCAGTACACTTGAATTGTACTGGCATGTATGGACAAACTTTGTCCCAAGTAAACTCAAGCCATTGAATTACATCAACAATTAATTAAGCCAGCTAACCATGTTTCCACATTTTCCTCATTTCAAATAATTCTCAACACAAAGCACTTTCTACGATCAACCAATTTAACAATAACCAATCAATCACGTAAAGCACAAGTAGTCAAACAAAGGGGCAATCGGTGCCCCACAGGTTGCAAACTCTCCTGCTCTGTCTCCTTTCACAATTTCACATTATTGATTTTTGTATCAATTTTCAATAGCGATTTCGATCGCTTTCCATCCTTATTGCCCCCGACCACCCTTATTACCTCGGCCACCCTTATCACCCCAACCCACACCTTATTTCCTCACGTTGCGGCGCGCAACACGACCCCGCCTTACAGTTTAAAACACAACAAGTTCAAACAAGCAGATAAGGTACTACACACAATTTCAACAAGTTCAAATAAGCAACTTGCACATTGTTTCATGTTCTCAATTATTTTTCAAATCAATATCACAACCATGTTACAATATTCCCACAATTCAAGTGTTTCATCTCTTTCCACGATAAACAAATTCTCAAGCGTTTCGTTTGTTTTACACAAGGTGCCATATAGGCCATCATTCACAATTCTTTTACCAAATTAAACTCTCATTTTACATCCCTCATAGCTCAACAACAAACTTTGAATATCCAACAACAACATCAAGAATTTCACACAATTTGTCAATTTAACACGAACCAAACAAACTTCACACATATAGGCGATTTCACAAGAATCAGAATTAGCCATACATACCTGGTGATGAGTTTTCTTCCTACTTTATGCTTACCCAAGATATCCTACTCTTGCCAACCTTGTTCTTGAAGACTCTTACTTCTACTCACTTCTTTTTACTAGAAATCAAGTTCAATAATCATGCATGAGTGTAAAAATTCTATTTTCAAAAGCTATTATATGCAAACCTCTCTTTACCCAATTTAAAACTGAAAATCAAAGAAAATAGTTAGGGTTTTTACCTTGAAAAGATTTGGGGAAGTTGAATCTTTGCCCTAGAATCCTTTGAACTAAGATGGTTGGAACAATCTTTGAAGATGAAAGATTTCTCTCTCTAAAAACCCTCTCTTCTCTCTCTAATTTGGGTAAGATGATATGATAAAATGAAGAAGAAAGGTGTTATATTAAAGAAGAGATCGGGTCAAAATGTTACGAAAATCTGGACCGGGTCAATTATGCGGTGCACTTTGCGACCGCAAAATCAACATGCGGTCCGCATAGTGACCGCAGAATGGCCTCAAAATTACACAAGTTCTGTTACAGAATGCGACCAATATGCGGTCCGCATTCTTGATCCGCGGTCGCAAAGTGCACCGCAGATTCACTATGCGATCGCATATCGACCGCATTTTCAACATGATTTTTGGGAGGCTTCTGGAATGCTTTGCGGCAAGAATGCGGTCCGCATATCAGGTTTGCGGTCGCATTCTTGACCGTATATTTGACACTTTTCGGATAATTCTCTACATTTTTGAAACTTAAATCACTACCAAGGGTCCGAACCTAACACATTATTCGGACCATGACACTATAGCTACTAGGTTTTATGCACAAATATTTTACGGGGCCTTACAATTATTGTAGGAGTGTTTACTATGAGACTACTTAATTTTTATTTGAATTTTAAAATATACTTAGAATTTTCAAATCATTAAAATATTTTTACATATATTTAGAAATTAGATTAAAATATTATAAGTTATACTTCTTCGGTTCCAATCTATGTGAACGTGTTTGACTGAGCACATAGTTTAAGAAAAAATGGAACAAGTTCAGACATATATTTTTAGAAACTACTGTCACGTCCTTAGTTGTTAACTAAGTACACGTGCGACACTTGACAACTCGCTCATAATCTTGCACAACTTGTTCACATTCTTGCTATGCCAAGTCAGCCTTACTACACTCAAGATCGCTAAGAGAATGGAAGAAAGAACACAAGAGAATTTTTAAAGGAAGCTTTGTATTAAAGAGAACTTGAATTATTTTTTCTTGGTTGATGAATTACAAATGAATGTCCCCTATTTATACTAATCACCTCTGGGCTAGCATGTAAATAATAATTGTTCTACAAGTTCTTTCATATTTACAAATAAGTCCATTCTCTAGAATTCTCTACAAGCCTAGAAGATTCCAAGGACTTTCCTAGCAAATTCATAAAGATCTAGGTTCTTCCTAAGGAAATGTCCATACTTCTCTATAATCTTCTCACAACTGCTAGCCTTCTTCTTATGTAAGCTTCCACATGGAATTAATATATGCCAAATGGCGCCTATATGGCATGATGACATGGCAGGTCATCATACTCTCCCCCACCTAATATTGCGACGACCGCGGCGCAATGCTGCTGCAAAACTCCCGTATCTTATTTTTAAATTGCCAAAAATCCAAGTATTATTCCCACGTGGCCTCATGCGGTGATTGACCTTTCCAATGGACGAGGAACATAGCGGTTTATTTTTGCACTTGTTTTCGCCTGGCTTGGTAATCTATGATAGCCTCAATCTCCCGATCATGCGAGGCGGTGATAGTCATTGGCACTCGACTTGATTGGCCCCTACTCGGATCATTCTTATCTTCATGATATAGCTTAAGCATGCTGGCATAGAAGACAAGGTAGATCTTAAGATATGATGGCACATCAAGCTTGTATGAGATCTTGCCTACCTTGGCGATGATCTTAAATGGCCCATCATACTTGAGAATAAAATTATGATGCATGCCCCATAGTGCCTGTGAGCATGTGATTTTTGCCCTAAGCAATAAAATTCCAAAATTAAAATAAATAATATTTTTGTGTGCAATTATATGTCTGCTTGAAATAAGATGCATTTGAAATTCCGGACCACCGGACCACAGTGTCTTCTTTTCCTAATCTATTACCCCAGACCACCATGAAAACCCCAAGAAAACCCAAAAACCCTAGCTTCTTGAATTTCCGGTCATAGGAGTTCTTCTCCGGTGACCACAATTTATGAAACCGGCTCCCAAATTAACACCGTTGAACCCTCATCTCATGATCTATCACCCCACACAAGTCATTTCCCTCGAATCTCACCCCACTGCTTGAATCCTCAAAAATAAGTCGTCGGACTCAAAACTTAACCCCAAATCAAAACCCTCTTCTAGACATCCCTGAACCCGTCTCTGCTAACAAAAGACAATAAAAGACTTCAATTTGAAGTCTAAAAAGAAAACTGGAAAAAGAAAGAAAAAAGAAAAGGAAAAAGAACAAGAAAAAAGAAAAAGATAAATGGGAATAGCTCAGGAGACAAATCCTGCAAAGCTAAGTTTCCCTTCCCTTTATTTTCTATTTTTATATTTTAATTCTTGTGTTCTTCTCTGTAATCTTCTGATTACATGTTAGAGTTCTCTTCATCTTCATCTATTATCGGTTTTAGCATGCTTTTATGTTTGAGTTCTTTTTCTTTTAGTCGTTTAACTAGTTGCATGTTTTAGATTAGTTTCTTTCCTTGGAGTAATTTATGTTATAACTCTGTTTTTCTCTTAATAGCATGCTTCTTTGGTCTTTTTGATAAATATTGTCTGTTACACCTTAATTAAATATACCCGAGTATGTTAGGGTTTCTTTTAGTCTTTGACATGAAAGATATTCTGATTATGCCTTCTTTGTGTTTAATTGATATGCTATGCTTGAAATCTGAATTATGAGTCTGTTTGATTGAAATTCAACAATATTCAAATTTCCCCTCTGAGTTTTGGTTAAATGGCAAATGATTTTGATTTTGTGGCTATGTGTGCAATTTAATGTGAAAGGGCTGTATCTGTAATAATTTTTGTGTTATTTAACTGTTATTAAACCTAATGTACTTATGGGATATTGGTTATAGCTGTAATAGAGAAATATTAGATAATTGGCTAATTCTGAAAGCATGACAAATAGTTTAATAGGCTAAAATTGAAAACAACATAAAAATGGTTACAATTAAAATAAGTAATAAGAGTGGTCAGTTTTGTAACTGGCCAGCTCTGTAATTCTTTATGTTTAAATTCAAATGGCTAGTTCTTAAAATGGCCAATTGTTAAATAATAAGCTAAAATCTAAAAATGGCTAAGTTCTGCAAGTCTTAATCTAAGTGGCCAGTGAATAGTAATTGATTAAATTTGCAAAGCCAAGGCCAAACACTGGACTGGCTAAACTTTAAAGAGTATAGACTTAGGTAAATAAGTAGGTTAGTCATGGAAATCAACTCTAATACATAATAAATGAAAAGAAAAGAGGCTAAAATTGAAATAAAATTGAAGTTCAAATCTGGCCAAGTCTTAAAGATTGATATAACAATTGGCCAGTAATTAAATAAGAGTTGAAACAGCACACCTAGACCTGGACAAGGTCGGGTAAATAGTAGTTGCTATTAAGGGTATAATAGGAATAGAAAATGACATAATTGTGGATTTAATAGAGCCTATAAGGATACTTAAGACATTTAGGCCTATGATTTCTGCAATATTGCACAAAACTAAGGGTATAATAGACCCAAATAAAAGGCAATTCAGAAAATAACCTTAGCAAGTGGGAGTATACTAGTAAAACACCCCAAAAAGAATCAAATAGAACCTTCCAGCACATGCTGGAAGGCAAATTCAAATCTGAAAATGGTATCTAAGTGTAACAATTGAAAGAATTCAAGGGAGAAAACTAGAAATAACTTTTCAAATTTCCCCCCAAAATTTTCACCAATCCCACCTATAAATAGACACCATTAGAGCCTGATTAAGGGCTGGATTTTTGAACTAAAATTCAGAGATATACACATAGATACATAGAGCAATTTTGCCTGGTTATAGTCGAAGCTTATTTCTGGAAGCAGTAGGAAATCCACTGCTGGTTTTACTGGTTTTCTACTGTCTTTTGCTGGATATTTGCTTTGTTGTTTTCTGGGGATTCAATTTGATTGCTGAAACTCACTCTTGTTGATGTGAATTCAATCTCTCTTACTGCTGTTGCATTGTTTGATGTGGTCGACCTGCTATTTCCTGCCTTATCTCCCTTAGACTCATTGGTTTTTGATGCTGAATCAGGTACACAGCCTTTATTCGAGTAATGTAACTAAAGCTGATTTGAAGGAATGAAAAGCATAATTTGAATTTGAAAGTTTATTCTGTCATTTTTTTTTCAGTGTGTAAGTAGTTAGTGTGTAATTCTGATAGAAAATGATTGTATAATTAGCTCTTATGAGGTACGGATAAACTGAAAACAATGTTATAGTGTAGTAAGTAGATTAGTATAGTAATGTTAGTCAAAATCACTTAGATAATTAATTATATCACTAATCTGATATAAAAAAACAAAATACATACAAGTAGATAGTTAACAATATTAACTTCCATTAGTTTAGTAAAATCAGTGTTAATTAGATCAATCTGAACAGAATTAGTAGTAGATGAAACATGCGGTTAAAATAAAGTCACATCTCACAGGTTAGCATAGTTTTATGTTTAATCATTCAATTAGTTCTCTGAAATCTGCAAATAATTGAGCTTAGTATGATATTAAATAGTAATACCGATTAACCTTAGATATTAAGTAGATAGATTCATTAGTTTAAAATCTAGTTATTAAATACGAAAAAAAAACAGTTTGTTAATTAGATTTCATTCACACTGAGCATTTAAAGTCAAAAGTTCACTATTGAAATTCTGTATTTCTCTTCTGTTTATTGAATAAAATAGTTTAAGTGTTTTAATTTCTGAATGTCGATCCCTTGTGCATACAATGTGTTCTGATTTTTATTACTCACTTCTGATTGATTCTTATATGGGCCTACTAAGCTGCGAAGGCCCATAGCAATGCAAAAACGATATTGGGCTTTCTGTTGAACATGTTTCGGCGAGTTCCTGGGTTTTCAATACCCAGGAATGTAAATTGATACATTAAATACAAGCCCGGAATATCCAGGCCAGTGTAAATAGAAATAATGGCCTGGACTTAAGTTTTGAAAAGTAATGAACTAGGAGAAAAACCAAAATAGAAACACATAGTACATGTATATTAGGATCAGACTATAAAATTAAGTTGGGACGAGCCTCACATTGAAAACGAAACAGCGGGGCCGCCAAAAAAATAAGTAAATTATATATGTTAGACTCGGGAAGGTTGTTAGATAATTTCACAACCTTTCCAAAATATTAAAGAAGCCGATAGGCGATTTAGGCACGATTAAAAATATAGTTCCTTAATACGAGTGCACATTTGATGTGACTCAAATTGTAAATTCCGGCAAAGCCGAAACGTGTTAAAGGTCGCAGGCGTACTGGTTGCGGTGTGACTCTAAATATGTTTTCACAACGCCGTAATTCGTAAAAATTATTAAAGTTGAAACACGTACATATTATTAAAAGGCATGTAATAAGTCATATGAAACAGAAAATGACAGTTGAGCGACCGTGCTAAAATCACGGAATCCGGAAGTGCCTAACACCTTCTACCGGGTTAACAGAATTCCCTATCCGAATTTCTCATTGTGCAGATTGATAAAAATAGAGTAGAGTCAATTTCCTCGGATTCGGGATTAACCGGTGACTTGGGACACCATTATTTTCCCAAGTGGCGAATCTGAAATTATAAATAAAATCCCGAACCGGTTGTCTTTTATTTGGAAAAACTCATTCCTCGTTGTTATTATATCCTTCCCGTGGTATTCATAATATCGAGGTATACCTTATTCTCTTGATCGGGAATTAAACCAAAAAAGGTAGTAAAAAGGGAGGTGTGACAGCTCTAGCGACTCTGCTGGGGAAAAGTAACCCAGAACTTCGGTTCAGGGTTTAAGAATTCGAGCTCGTTAGAATTGTCGTTCTCGGTATTATTTGACTTTATTACATGCTTTGACCAACATGCTAAGTGTTTTATCGCTTTGATATTATGTGGATTGTATATAGAAACTATGCTTTTCTCTACCTTCGGGGATGTGCTTACTGGTTGAGACTCACTTTTCTGTTAAGTTATACCAAAAATAAAGAAACAGAGGCCGGATAAGTTACAAAGTCGAATGACCCCGCGGGTCACCGGTACATAGCCCCATCCTCGATCCGAGTTGTCCACTCGGGTACACGGTCTAGCACTCTATGAAACCATAAGATATTGAACATAGATCTAAGACGATTATTTGCATCATAACTGACTTGGGGGACTCAACACAGGGGTTGGGTCCTTCTAAGATAGGTGACCCGGTAATTAAAGACCGGGCATATTATATGTTACATTTTTTTAATTGTCTTTGATCATTATGCGGACCGGCAAAATTCCCGAGAAAATAGAAAGAGAATATTCTGGAAAAAAAAAGAGAGAAATATTAGCAAAAGAGTTGTTAGAAATTTGAAAAGAAAATCTGAAAAAAATAGGAAAGAACATTATTGTAGAAATAATTGGTCAAATAATATGACCGAACTACGCAGGTTTGATTCTCGCCATTAGGTGGGATATGTAGGCAACCCTTGAACGGGTCCAACCACCCTTTTAGAAAATGACCAAAAAATATTTTAGTTTCAAATAATCGAGGTGATCGCTATTTTTGGAAATAGTCGAATGTTCCGAAAGGACGCCGGAAGGCTGTTTTGGCAAAAATGGGCACTTTGAAAATCATGTCTTGTCATTTTCAAAATAAAAACCCGAGAAGGTTATAAAATGAAAATTGGTTTTGAAAAAAAACATTTTTCTTTTTTTGAACAAAATCTCCTTTAATAAATGTGCAGGATGAGCACGATACAGAATGAACCATTCACTCTAATGAATAAAATCCCTTTGGAGCTAAGATTATGGTGGAACGACATGGGACAGGAAGGACAAGATTGGGTCAAATGTTATTTGAAGGACCTTACGGGATTAATGGACATAATTCCCCGAGGCGATATAATTCGAGCACTTGTCACATGCTGGATCGTGCACACAACGTCCTACATTTCTGTGACTTCGAACTCACTCCTACTCTTGAGGGAGTTGCTTACTATATAGGGAAAAATGAGGTCCCCCTAAAAGAGAAATACCCGGTGGCTCTGAGAGCGATAATGGTGCACCGATTCAGTGACTCTCTAAAGATTGCTCGGAACTTCCACAACGAGGATTTGGCTAATGGATTTTGCTCCTTAAACTTCATCTACATTAGATATGGAAATGCCAGGGGTTTCAATGACCCTACGAACAAACTCTATAGTAAGTCAAACTGAGCCAAATGGGAGGAACATCGACGATTCGCTTTTCTGGTGGCGTTTCTCGGGCTAATCATATTTCCAAGAAAGGATGGGCATATTGATACAAGAGTCACCGGGGTGGCCAGAACTTTGCTCGTACAAGATAATTGCACATTGGCGCCAATGATCATAGACGATATCTACCGTGCCCTTACGACATGTAAAGCAGGGCACGACTTCTTTGAAGGATGTAACTTGATTCTGCAAATTTGGTTGATAGAACATCTTTACCGTCATCCTTCGTTCTCAAGTTATGGGTCATCTGAAAGAACGTGCCTTGAAGAATTCTATATGAGAACAAAAGAAGTTAAGTTGCCGGAAGGAGCAAAAGGTTGGATTTCATACTTGCGATCTTTGACTGCCAGCCAAATTGATTGGGCATACGGATGGTTGCCCCTCGACGAGGTAATATACATGCCAACGGAAGGGTCGCATTTCTTGATCATGGGCCTAAAAAGCATCTAGCCTTATGCATCGTACAGGGACCTACGACAGCTTGGAATATATCAAATTATACCGAAAGATGGGGACCTCAGTTTACAAGCAATAGAGATTAGTCCGGATGGGCAATTCCCAGAAGCAAAAATCCGACAGATTTGGAATGAGTGTCAAAGTTTGAAGGTAGATACTTGCGTGGAAAATAGAGCTCAGGAATAAGCATCGCCAGGGTATGCCGCATGGTATCGTCGGGGTATTGAGCAGGATAGACCATTGAAAAGGCCTCATATTCAAGATTTGGCCGAGCAATCTAAGGAATACGGAAATTGGGTGGCCAAAGAAAATGAGTATAGAGCCAAGATCAGCTTGCTAGAGAAATAGTTTCGAGATCTCCAATTCGAGAGCAGTTTACAGGAAGCATCTGACGAAGGAGAAAAGAAGCAGCTGAAAAAAGAGAATAAAATCTTAAAGGCTCATGTTGCAAAAATGCAAATTGCATCCGAGACCCCAGTTCGCCTAGCCCGAGATGAGAAATTGATTGAAACTTTTCGGCGCAAAGTGAATGACTACAGCTTTGATCTTGATAAAGCAGAAAAGGAGTTAGTCAGGTTTCAGAAACAACTGGCCAGGGATGCCAAGGAAACAACTAGAATAGTTCAGCAACTACAAGATAAACATGAAGTTGAGGTAGCTCAATTGAGAAAGAAAGTCATTACAGCCACAGTCAAATGTAGCAAGATAATCAAAGAGTTTGAAGAAGAAAGAGAGCATTGTTACACGGCTATGGCTCGATTAGAATTTGAGATACAACAACTACAGAAAGAGAACAAACAAAACTTAGCTCGCACCAAACAGATCAGCAGGCTGCTTCAAGAAAAAGGGGTCGTTCGAGAAAGAATCGTCAATATTGCTCAGTATATACCAGAAAATGCCAATTGTGTGAAGATGTGTCCCAGGAAACATTTTCATCAGCCGTAAAGTTCTTTGTAAAGCAAGTCATGTCTGACCTAGATAAGCTCCAAAGTGGATTGGCATATAGGCCCGAGGCATGACAGAACGACATCTCGCGGGCATTAGGTGTATTAATGTACTCATAGGGCATGCATTTTGTATCTGTATTCCTTTTGCATTAGTAGACAACATCATTTTGTAATCAATATTTTTGAGTATCAATGAAAAGTTCAAAATAAGTTATTATCATTCTTTTTCCGCTTTATACTAATTGTTTGGGCGATAGGCAAATATATAAGAACGAAAAAGCAAAATAAAAATTGAAAATGAAAAAAAATAGAAAGAAGAAAAGAAAAAAAGGAGAGAAAGAAAAGGAAAGAATGAAAAAAAAAGAAGAAAAAGAGAAAAAAAAAGAAAAAAAAATAATGAAAAATGAAAAAGAGAAAGAAGAGATGAATATCGATTCAAAATGGAATAAGTGCCGGAATGATGCACAATGATCAAAGGCAAAAGTTCTGATTTTTTAAATCTTACCCCCATTATGTACTAACTATTAACAAGTGTTGTTGTTGATGAGAATCAGATTTTAGCTGGCAACTGGCATTCTGGCACATCATCATTACAACACACGATCAAAAGCTATGTCTAAGGTTGTGACTCAGGAGATTGAACCAACTATCATGGACCCAGTACAAGAACAAGAGGTTGTGGATGTTGCGGGAATGAAAGAAGAAATGTATAAGCTAAAGCAGCAAATGTCGGGAATGTACCAAGCCTGGTCCAAGGGTCAACCTTTACCCACATATCCAGCCAATCCAGCGTATGTCCCTCCTGCAAATCCTAATCCCGAACCACCTACCATGAACTCATCCTCGATGTACCCAAATTACCAACACTACTATGCCACAACTTCATAGGCACTACCACCACCACTGTCTAAACAGATTCCACCTCAACCACCATAGGTCGCCCCAGTGTATGTGGCACCACCACCTATTACTCTGCACAAACCATCAAGTGAACCAGTGTTCCACGTGCAAGACGCACATTACTATCCGCCGGAGCCGACATTCAGGCAGGATGACTCTTATACCCCACTTATGGAGATGACGGAAGAAAAGCCCGTCAGGAACTTGGAGTAAGAAGAAATGGCACGGGAGATGAGAAGTTTAGGACAATCTTTCCGTAACATACAAGGCCTAGGTGGCCAAGCGAGCGTCGCATATAAAGATTTATGTTTGTTTCCATAAGTGCAACTCCCGGTTGGATTCAAGTTACCTAAGTTCGACATGTACGATGGACACATGGATCCGGTAGCCCATATCTGGGGTTATTGTAGCAAGATGCGTGGTGCAGGGGGAAAAGATGAACTATTGATGGCGTATTTTAGCC
>JASVEL010006469.1:0-114705 GCA_032618575.1 Nicotiana noctiflora
GGCGAGCTTGCGAGTTACTAGTTTTTATGCACAAAATTTTTGAAACGCATTCCTAACACATTGTTCGGACCATGACACCACCGTTACTAGTTTTTATGCACAAAATTTTTACGGGGCCTTACAATTAGGGTCTGCTTGGAGTTGGATTTTGGTCGACTTCTATTTCATTAAAGCTTCAAGAGAAAGTAAGTTTGATTTCGAGGTTGTTTGTTTGTATCTTAAGTAGTATTTGAGGTTTAAGTGGCTGTCATGGGTTATTTGTTATTGCTGTTGGCATTTGTTGAGATCACTGCTATTTTTTAGTCCAATCTATCCTTGCATTGGTTGCATGATTGATTGCTGAGGGTCATTGGATAGTCTGTTGTCCAAATCTATATCCAGCTAGTTATTTTGGTTATTCCTGGGCTAACTCCATTGTTGCTGCCTTGTTGTGCTACTACTGACTCTTTCCTTCCAGTTTCTTTTGTAAATTCCAAGTACACATCTGAAATTGGTTTGATGTAACTATTGAAGTGGAAGTAAATGAAGAAATTCCATCAAATTTATGCATTGGAGTTCGCCTCTGTTGATTGCTAATTTGTAGGTAGTTTGTGTTGGATTTAATATTTAGTTAATATATTAAATATTTAAAAGAGGCTGAATGGGAAATGGAGGGAAATGAAATTTTGTGTAAAATTTCAAGTTCCCTCTCTTTGGTAAATGGGCATTGTCCCATATTGCAATAGGAAGAGGTTTTTTATGGGTATATAAGCAATTGCTCTTCTTCTAGATCTTAAAGAGTTGAGAAGAAAGCAAGCCTCGCGTCGTCGTCGTCATCGCTCGCTCGGCTACGGCTTCGGCTTCGGCTTCGGATTTGGATTTGGATTTGGATTTGGATTTGGTCAAATGATCGATCGATTGATTAACTTTTGGTGTTAATAGTAAAATATTAACTGAAATGTTATTAAATATTTATTTTAAATAATAGAATATTAATATTAAATAAATATTAATATTAAATCCAAATTTCAGTTTTTCTATTTTTCTTACAGAAACTTAACTACCCATCAATTTTTCCTCTTTATTTCCCTCTTTATTATTGAGTAAATAGCCATTTATGCTATGGCAGTTTTGCAGAAATAGCCATTCTGAAGAGACTCTTCAGATTTCAGCCCAACTTTTGGCTATAAATACAACACTATTCTGGTCAGAATTTTACTACGAATTTCTGAGTTTCTCCTCCTTTCTTCTGCATACTTTTTGAATCAAACAAAGCAAAAAGTAAGTGTGATGTGCTACAATTTGTGTTCGCTGAAACGCTGGGGTTTGAAGTACCACTACACCAGTGTGTAATTCGTTATATCCTGAGAGGAAATAAACCATAACCTTGAGTACTAGGAGGGGGATTAAATTCCTTAAGGAAACACTGTGAATTCAGTGGGCTCGAATTGGTTTCTTCATTTCTGTTTATGCATATTCTTGTTTGTATTTATTTATATTTACAGCATTCTTTTACAAATACATTGTAATAACAAGCTTATGGAATTTAATTTATTTTTGTATTTGTTTTTACTGTTTCTGGAAGAGTAAAATCTTTGTGGTTTTGTACTCTATAAAAATCTATGTGATTTTAATATTTGTGTCATTCTTTTACAGAAATGACTAATGAGAATGAGAACCAAGTTGTTCCAATGGTGACTGCTAATGCCTCAACAAGCCGAACGACTCCGGCAGCATTGGCACCGGCGGAGAAACCCAGAAAACTTTTCGGAATTGATTTCAAGCGCTGGCAACAAAATATGTTCTTCTATTTGACTACTCTAAGTCTCCAGATGTTCATCAAGGAACACTTTCTTGTCGTTGAGGCGTGGAAGAATTCAGATTTTTTATGCAAGAATTATGGCGAAATACATAAACGGCCCCCTCAAGTTGTCCTCAACGGTCAGTCAGACACGTCAACCATCCCTTTTATCATTTAAACACTTCAAGTGGCTATTAACTGTATCAAATAAACACCTCATAATGACATGGCAAGATACGTGCATTTTAGTTACAGTTGAGCGCGTGAAGCCTTTACCAGACTTGTTTTTTTCTTATTTTTAGAATTAAGTTAAATTTTATACCTGGGTCCCACACCACATTATCATTTTTGCCCATACCTTTGAACAATCAAACCAGTTCTTTTTCACCCAAATTTCATATGAACCTTCCTCATTTTCTCCTCTGGCATGGAACCCTTTTTGCACGTGATATTTTGTTCCAGTTTTCACCTTTTCTTGTTTGTTTTATGCTAAAGTGTGAGCACAGAACAAGAAGATTCCTCACAATTGATCACCCTCTTCTTAGTCCTCACTTGATTGTAATGGTTCGAACTTCAGATTTTCAACAATTCTTAATAGAATTTGACATTTTCGTTTAGCCCATTTCTGTTACTGTTAGGCGTTAAATGTCAAACTATTCACTTACTCTTTTCAGTAGTAGAGTAGATACAAATTTTGCTAGTTTAAGTAGCCAATTAAAAGGAGATAGAGAGAGATACAAATTTCTTTGTGGTTGTTGCTCTATTACATATATAAATCCTTAATTATTGGAATATTTTCTATCCTAAAATGGCATTGGCTCTACTAAATCAGGGATGAGAGAGAGATAGGAGGTGAGAGGGAGATGGGGGCGGTAGAAAGAAGAAGAAGAATAATAGGTTTGGGCGTTGGGAAAGGTGCTGGTGCTTACAATTTAGAAAAGGGATTTTTTGTTTCTTTTCTTTAATATATTTCTTTGTTAATAATAAATATCAATTTTTTTAATTACAAATTACACGTGTCATTGTTTGATTGGTTTATTTGAAATGTCACTAGCAAGTGTAACTCACATATCTGGTGTGCTGCACTCGAGTGTTTATTTGATACAGTTAATAGTCACTTGAGGTGTTTAAATGATAAAAGGGTCAGTTGAGGTGTTTGGCTGATCGTTGAGGACAACTTGAAGGGGCCGTTTATGTATGTCGCCCAAGAATTATATTCTAAGTGGGCTGGAAGATAGTTTGTATAACGTCCACAGTGGCATAGAAACGTCAAAGGAACTGTGGACTGCTCTTGAAAAGAAATACAAAACTGAAGATGTCGGGTTGAAGAAGCTTGTTGCTGCAAAGTTTTTGGACTACAAAATGGTAGATAGCAAGTCTGTTATTATCCAAGTCCAAGAATTGCAAGTGATTATTCACGATCTCCTTGCTGAAGGTATAAATCAAATTAATATTGATGTTGAAAGTAGTAACCTTAGTATTTTTACTAATGAAAATTTCATTGAAGGTGTTGTTATCAATGAAGCATTCCAAGTAGCAGCAATGATTGAGAAGTTGCATCCTTTGTGGAAGGACTTCAAAAACTACTTGAAACACAAACGCAAGGAGATGTCCCTTGAAGATCTCATTGTTCGGTTGAGAATCGAAGAGGACAATAAAACAGCTACAACTGTGGAAAACTCGAACACAAATCTACGGAGTGTCGTGTTCCGAAGAAAGATAAGAAGAAGGGTCAAGCAAACATGGTTGAAAAGCATGATAATGTTGATGACTTATGTGCCATGCGAATGCAACTTGATAGGAAATCCTAAAGAGTGGTGGATTGATTCTGGAGCCACTCGCGATGTTTGTGCTGTTAGAGAAGCATTTGCTACTATGCTCCTGTTGGACCCGACGAGACGATTTCTATGGGAAATGCTTCTAAGGCCAATATTGAAGGATGTGGGAAGATATTTCTCAAAATGACTTAAGGAAAAGTGGTGACTTTAAACAACGTCCTTCATGTTCCCGAGATAAGGAAGAATTTGGTCTCTACTGGACTTCTTGTTAAAAATGGTTTTAAATGTGTTTTTGTTTCCGATAGGGTTGTAACAAGTAAGAATGAAATGTTCGTAGGAAAAGGTTACCTCAGTGAGGGCCTTTTCAAGCTGAATGTAATGGTTGTTGAGAATAATAATAAAATTTCATCTTCATCTTACTTACTTGAGTCAACTGAATTATGGCATATACGTTTGGGTCATGCCAATTATAAAACCATACGAAAAATGATTAATTTGGAAGTATTGCCTAAATTTGAATGTGACAAATCAAAATGTCAAGTATGTGTGGAATCTAAGTATGTTAAACATCCTTATAAGTCGGTTGAAAGGAATTCAAACCTTTAGACTTAATTCACACAGATATTTGTGACATGAAGTCAATACCATCTCGTGATGGAAAGAAGTATTTCATAACTTTTATTGATGATAGTACTCGATATTCCTATATTTACTTACTTAATAGTAAAGATGAAGCAATAGACGCATTCAAGCAATACTAAAATGAAGTTGAAACACAACTTAACAAGAAAATCAAAATGATAAGAAGTGATAGGGGTGGGGAATATGAATCGCCTTTTGAACAAATATGTTTAGAATATGAAATTATTCATCAAACAACGACCCCTTACATGCCCCAATCCAATGGGATTGCAGAAAGAAAGAATCGTTCATTAAAGGAGATGATGAACGCATTATTGATAAGTTCAGGTTTGCCACAGAACTTGTATGGGGAAGCCGTACTTACGGCTAGCCGAATACTAAATCGAGTACCCCATAGCAAAACACAATCCATTCCATCTGAAAAATGTAAAGGAAGGAAGCCCAACTTGAATTATTTTAAAGTGTGGGGTGTTTCGCAAAAGTGCAAGTTCCAAAATGCAAAATGGTAAAAATAGGACCAAAAATCGTTGATTGTGTTTTCATAGGATATGCGACTAATAGTAAAGCATATCGATTTCTGGTTCATAAATCAGAAAATCCCGACATTCATAATAATACGGTTATAGAATCAGATAATGCTGAGTTCTTTTAAAATATATATATCTACAAAAAGGGATGTGAGTCGATTAGTGAAGGATCTAAACGACCTCGGGAAGAAGCAAAAGAAAGTACACTTAACCAGGAAGATCCAAGGTGTAGAAAACATCAAAGAACGTCTACTTCATTTGGACCAGATTTTGTGACTTTCTTATTGGAAAATGAGCCTCAAACATTTAAAGAAGCTATGTCTTCTTTGGAATCATTGTTATGGAAAGAGGCAGTCAATAGTGAAATAGAATTCATATTGAACAACCATACACGGGAATTGGTTGATCTTCCTCCTGGAAATAAACCGTTGGGTTCTAAATGGATATTTAAGAGGAAAATTAAAGATGATGGCACTATTGACAAATATAAGTCAAGACTTGTGGTCAAAGGGTATAGACAACAAGAAGGTCATAATTATTTCGATACATGCTCTCCAATTACAAAAATTACGTCCATACGAACGTTAGTAGCGTTAGCTGCGATTTATGGTCTTGAAATTCATCAAATGGATGTTAAGACGGCCTTCTTAAATGGAGAGTTGGAGGAAGATGTCACGACCCTAGTTCACCAATGGTGAACATGTCGTGATGGCACCCAGTCCCCACGACTAGGTAAGCCTAACACGTTGCGGAATCTATAAGTTATAAATACTTAAATAAGAAACAACGGAAAATAACATAAAAGATATGTAATCCGTGCCGCTTGGCACATACATCCGTCACACAATAAATAAAACACTACCAAGATCCGGAACCCCACGGTAACACAGACTAAAAGAGAAATACAACTGGGGCTCTATGTGTAAAGAGTATCTAACAACGAAATGAAGAAAAATGTCAACTAGTAATACTAGAATAGAAGGGAAGCCTCCGGATCCGCGGACGTGGCAGATCATACCTCGAAGTCTCCCAGAAAGCTGCAGAATCACCTAGTACGAGCCTGCTCTGATGTACCTGGATCTGCACAACAAAAGTGTGCAGAAGAGTAGCATGAGTACACCACGGCGGTACTCGGTAAGTGCCAAGCCTAACCTCGATGGAGTAGTGACGAGGAAGGTCAGGGCCCTACTGAGAAAACTATAATATAATGATGATAACAAAATAAACAGTTTAAAAGATAATAATTTCCGAAATAACGACATTATGATGATTACTACAACTGTCTACAATTAAGCTAACAACAAATAACCAACTCAAATAACAAATCCAGGATCTGTGGGAATTGAACCCACAGTCCCATTCTCAGTACCTCTGGGTCTCCGGGAATCGAACCCGCAGCCCATGTCTCAATAATATCTCAATAACTCAGGATCTCCGGGAATCGAACCCGCAGTCCACATCTCAATAATATATCAATAGCGCAGGATCTCCGGGAATCGAACCCGCAGTCCATATCTCAATAACTATCAATAACTCGGGATCTCCGGGAATCGAACCCGCGGTCCACAACAATAACTCAGGATCTCCGGGAATTGAACCCGCAGTCCATATCTCAATAACTCCGCAGTCCACCAGCACATCAAATAAAGAAAACACACAGAGAGAATATAATATGCTAAATTACAACTTCACCGAAACTAGTGCCCACAATTTATCAAGAAGTTCAAATAAATCAACTAGGCAATTAAACATGTTGAATCCTAGCTAATCATGCTTTTCTAACTAATATCGGGTAACGGTAACGCTTTTATCAGCTAAGAGCAGGAATATCACTAATCGGACGATTCAAGTAAAGTGTGTGTTACAACAACCAGCGCATGTACACGCCCGTCACCTCGCATACAAGGCATTTAAACTATCACATAATATCCTAGGGGTGAAAGTTCCCCCACGCGAGGTTAGACAAGCCACTTACCTCAATTCCGGTACAAAACCGCTAAGAAATAACCCTCTTGCCGCGAATGTCGGCCTCCACAAGTGTAGTATCCGATAAAAATCAATAGAATCACATCAAAATAGGCCAATTGGGCATTACCCAATCAAAATAACTCAAAATTCACCAAAATCCACAAGTTGCCAAAACCCGACTTTCGGTACGCTTATCGAAAAATCACGAAAGTTGTATATTCGGAACCCTTGTCTCAATACGAGTCTAAGCATATAAATTTTACCAAATTCGGACTCCATTTGGCCATTCAAAACCTTGATTTCCTAGAGTTCAAGCCTAGGGCTAAATCCTCCATAAATTACCCCAAATTCCTCCATTTTCATGATATAATTGCATAATATTACCAATACTAATCATAGATTAAGTCCATAGTTGATTACCTGATGATTTCCCTTGGATTTCTCTTCAAAATCGCCCAAATCGCCTCTAAAGCCGAGACCCAAAATGTGTGAAATGTTCTGAAATTTTTCTAACCTCTGATACACTTACTTACAGCGATTTTCGCTTCTGCGGAATATTTTCCGCTTCTACGCGTCCGTATCCGCGACCAAAGGGTCGCTTCAGCGGTTCCAGGCCTGGCCAGCCATTTCCGCTTCTGCGAACAAGAGGGCCGCTTAAGCGGATCCGCTTCTACGAAAAAGCTTCCGCTTCTGCGTACATATCCGCCTCTGCGCATAATTGACCGCTTCTGCGCTCTCGCCCAAACGATAAGATGTCCGCTTCTGCGGACCATGTCCATTTCTCCCCGTCCGCTTCTGCAATCACTGGCTCGCACAAGCGACCCCGCTTCAGCGGATTGGCTTCCGCTTATGCGGAAACAGCCGCTCCTGCGCATCTCGTCCGCTTCTGCGGACACGCTCCTGCGCCCAAAAATCCGCAGGAGCGGAAACAACAGAAGCAGGATCCCAACCTGCAATTCTTCCACAATTTCTCCCGTTTAACCCTCCGAAATTCATCCCGAGGCTCCCGGGACCCCAACAAAAACCACCAACATACTCCAAAACACGATACGAACTCATTCAAATCATAAAAACACGTCTAACAACATCAAAACCCATAATTCACATCGAATTCAAGCCTAAATTTCTTAAAACTTTCCGAAATGCACATTCGATCTAAAACCCGACCAAACGACGTCCGAATGACCTGAAAATTTGCGGACATATCCAAATTCACATAACGAAGCTACAGAAAATTATCAGAATTCCATTCCAACCCCGGATCAAAATCTCACCTATCGTTCGGATTCGCCAAAATTTCAACCTTCGGCATTTCAAGCCTAATTGAGCTACGGACCTCCAAAATACATTCCGAACGCGCTCCTAACCCCGAAATCACCTAACGGAGCTAATGGAACCATCGGATTTCCGTTCCGAGATCGTTTTAACAACTGTTCCGGCTACGGACCGTTTTCTAGTTTCAAAGCTTTTATTTAGGGACTAAGTGTCCCAAAATGCTCAAATTTTCGGAACCGACTCTCCCGGCAACCCACAATAGCAGAAATGAACTTAGGGGAACAGTTAAATTAGGGATTGGGGCGTAATTTTCTAAAACGACCGGTCGGGTCGTTACATCTTCCCACGCTTAAAGATTCGTTCGTCCTCGAACGAGCATAGAAAACATACCTGGAGTAGTGAAAAGATGAGGGTACTGGCTGCGCATATCCTGCTCGGTCTCCCAAGTCGCCTCCTCGACCGGCTGGCCCCGCCACTGAACCTTTACCGAAACGATGTTCTTTGACCTTAGCTTTCTGACTTGCCTGTCTAGAATGGCTACTGGCTCCTCAACATAAGACAGATCCTTGTCTAGCTGAACGGATGTGAAATCCAACACGTGCGACGGGTCACCATGGTATCTCCGGAGCATGGAGACATGAAATACGGGGTGAACTCCGGCTAGGCTGGGAGGTAAGGCCAACTCGTAAGCAACCTCCCCAACACGCCTCAAAATCTCAAAAGGGCCAATAAATCTAGGACTCAGCTTCCCTTTCTTCCCAAACCTCATAACGCCCTTCATGGGCGAGACTCGAAGTAGAACCCGCTCGCCAAACATAAAAGCCACATCGCGAACTTTCTTGTCCGCATAACTCTTCTGTCTAGACTGGGCTGCACGAAGTTTGTCCTGAATCACCTTGACCTTGTCCATAGCATCCCGAACCATATCGGTACCTAGCAACCTGGCCTCGCCCGGCTCAAACCAACCCACGGGAGACCTGCACCTCCTGCCATATAGGGCCTCGTACGGTGCCATCTGAATACTGGACTGGTAGCTGTTGTTATAAGCAAACTCCGCCAGTGGCAAGAAGTGATCCCATGAACCTCCAAACTCAATCACGCACGCACGGAGCATATCCTCCGAAATATGAATAGTGCGTTCGGACTGCCCATCGGTCTGGGGGTGAAATGCTGTGCTCAGCTCCACCCGAGTACCTAACTCCTGCTGTACGGCTCTCCAGAATCGTGAAGTAAACCGAGTGCCTCTGTCTGAAATGATGGAAACTGGAATACCATGCAACGGGACTATCTCCTTGATATAGATCTCCGCCAACTGCTCTGATGAGTAAGTGGTGCACACAGGTATTAAATGGGCGGACTTGGTCAGTCGATCCACAATAACCCAAATGGAATCAAACTTCCTAACAGTCCGTGGAAGTCCAGATACAAAGTCCATGGTGATGCGCTCCCATTTCCACTACGGAATCTCAATCTGCTGCATCAATCCACCCGGACGCTGATGCTCATACTTCACCTACTGGCAGTTGAGGCATCTAGAAACATAATCAACTATATCCTTCTTCATCCGCCTCCACCAGTAATGCTATCTCAAGTCCTGATACATCTTTGCGGCACCCGGATGGATGGAATACCACGAGCTATGGGCCTCTGCTAGAATCGGCTCTCGAAGATCATCTACATTGGGCACACAAATACGCCCCTGCATCCTCATAACTCCATCATCCCCAATGGTAATATCTCGAGCATCACCACGCCGAACTCTATCCTGAAGGACAAGCAAATGAGGGTCGTCGAACTGACGCTCCCTGATGCGGTCAAATAGAGAAGACCGAGAAACCACACATGCTAGAATCCGGCTGGGCTCCGAAAGATCCAATCTAACAAACTGCCTGGCTAGAGCCTGAACATCCATCGCCATAGGCCTCTCTGAAACTGGTAGATACGCTAAACTCCCCAAACTTTCTGCCCGACGACTCAAGGCATCAGCAACCACATTAGCCTTGCCCGGATGATAGAGAATAGTAATATCATAGTCTTTCAGTAGTTCCAACCATCTCCTCCGACGCATATTCAGGTCCTTCTGCTTAAGCAAGTGCTGCAAGCTCCGGTGATCAGTGTAGATCTCACAAGGAACCCCATATAAATAATGACGCCAAATTTTCAAGGCGTGAACAATGGCAGCTAGCTCCAAATCATGAACAAGGTAATTCTTCTCATGCACCTTCAGCTGTCTCGACGCGTAGGCAATCACCCTACCGTCCTGCATCAATACTGCACCGAGTCCAACTCGTGAGGCATCACAATATACAGTATAGGACCCCGAACCTGTAGGCAACATCAATATAGGGGCCGAAGTCAAAGCTGTCTTGAGCTTCTGAAAGCTCGCCTCACACTCGTCTGTCCACTGAAAAGGGGCACCCTTTTGGGTCAATCTAGTCATAGGTGCTGCAATCGAAGAGAACCCCTCTACGAAACGACGGTAGTAGCCCGCCAAACCAAGGAAGCTGCGAATCTCAGTAGCGGAGGAGGGTCTGGGCCAACTCTGCACGGCCTCCACCTTCCTCGGATCTACTCGAATACCATCACTCCATACCACGTGACCCAAAAATGCCACTGAACTCAACCAGAATTCACATTTAGAGAACTTGGCATAAAGCTGCTTCTCCCTCGGGATCTGAAGCACTATCCTCAAATGCTGCTCGTGCTCTTCCCGGCTCCGAGAATATACTAGAATATCATCAATGAAGACAATCACGAACGAGTCCAGATAAGGCCTGAACACGCTGTGCATCAAATGCATAAATGCTGCTGGGGCATTAGTCAACCCAAAAGACATCACGAGGAACTCATAGTGACCATACCGGGTCCTGAAGGCAGTCTTCGGGATATCTGGCTCCCGAATCTTCAGCTGGTGATACCCGGAGCGCAAATCAATCTTAGAAAACACATGTGCGCCCTGTAACTGGTCAAATAAATCATCAATACGGGGCAAAGGATACCGGTTCTTCACTGTAACCTTATTCAGCCGACGATAGTCAATACACATACGCATAGAACCGTCCTTTTTCTTCACAAACAATACAGGAGCACCCCAAGGCGAAACACTGGGTCGAATAAAACCCTTGACCAATAACTCCTGTAACTGATCCTTCAACTCCTTCAGCTCAGGAGGAGCCATACGGTACGGTGAAATAGAAATGGGCTGAGTGCCCGGCAACAAGTCAATAGCAAAGTCAATATCTCTGTCGGGCGGCATGCCCGGAAGATCAGCTGGAAATACATCAGCAAAGTCACGTACCACATGAACAGAATCAATAGAGGGAGTGTCAACAGCGACGTCCCGTACATGAGGCTAGATAAGCGACACGCCGCCTTCTCAACCGTACGGCCGAGCTGCGAGAAAAGAAATAACACGGCTAGGGGTGTGATCTAGAGTACCACTCCACTCGATACGTGGAATGCCGGCATAGCCGGCGTCACGGTCTTGGCGTGACAATCAAGAATAGCATAATGGGGCGACAACCGGTCCATGCCCAGAATAATATCAAAATCGACCATCCCGAGCAACAATAGATCCGCTCTGGTCTCAAAATCACAAATGGTAATCAAACACGACCGATATACGCGGTCCACGGCCAAAGAATCACCCACCGGAGTGGAAACATAAATGGGGGCACTCAAAGAATCCCGAGGCACACCCAGATGAGAAGCAAAGTAAGAAGACACATATGAAAAAATAGAACCATGATCGAACAGAACCGATGCCTCTCTGTGACTAACCAAGATAATACTTGTGATAACAGAATCGGAGGCGATAGCTGCGGTACGATCAGGAATAGCATAAAACCTTGCCTGACCCCTACCTCGAGGGCGGCCTCTATCACCCTGATCCCTGCCCCTGGCTAGCTGGGCAGGTGGAGTGGCAGCTGGGGCTGGAACGATGGCCTGCTGACCTTGTGAACCATGCTGAGGCTGCGAAGTCTGTGGAGGTGCTCCTCTCCTATGCCTAGGGCACTCCCTAACCAGGTGGCGAGTATCCCCGCACTCAAAACAAGCTATGAGAGGACGCGGTGGCTGTGACTGACCGGCCTCAACCCCACTAGTTTGACCCCTGGAAGGACCCCGCGCAGGAGGTGCACTGGAAACTGGGGGAGCATAATAAGGCTCCTATGGTGCTGGAAGACCTGGAGTGCTACCGGCGCGGGCAATGCTGAGTGAACTGGACGACCGGAATAACCCCTGCCAAAACGTCCGGCTGCTGAAGTGCGGGCACCAGAGAAGTGGCCCGACTCACGAGACCTCTTGGCCTCTCTATCTCCCCGCTCTCTAGGGAGCATACTCTCGATCCTCCTGGCGATGCTCACCGCCTACTGATAAGATATATCTATCTCCAACTGGCCATGCTGGATCGGATAGGCGGAATCAAGCCCTCAATAAATCTCCGCACTCTCTCCCGAACCGTGGCTACCAAGGCCGGTGCATGCCTGGCTAGACGGGTGAAACTGATAGCATACTCCGATACTGACATGGAGCCTGTCGCAACCGCTCAAACTCCGAGCGCCAAGAATCCCTAAGGCTCCGTGGAACAAACTCCCTCAAAAACAGATCTGAAAACTGCGTCCAAGTCAATGAAGCAGACTCCTCTGGACTATCCAACTCATACGTGCGCCACCAATCATAAGCGGCCCCACGAAACTGAAAAGCAGTGAAGGAAACCCAGCTGGTCTCCACAATCCCCATAGTACGAAGAATACGATGACACTCCTCTAGAAAACCCAATGCATCATCTGAAGCCAAACCACTAAACACTGGAGGGTCATATTTCTTGAACCTCTCCAATCTACGCTGCTCGTCCTCAGAGGCAGCTGGTCTACCTCCGGGCTGTGCTGGGGCGGCAGGAGGCATAACCAAAACATCCGGAACATGTCCCACTGGCACACGCTGCTCCAGTGTAACGGCTGCGGGAGTCTGGGCCCCTCCCCCGACCTGAGATGTAGCTGCGACAAGAGGAAGCAGTCCTGCCTGAGCTAAAGTAGTATACATACTCATGAACTGGGCCAGGGTCTCCTGTAGTGCTGGAGTAGTAGCAGCTGTAGTCGGTGTACCAGGTGCATGCGCTCCAACCTGGTCTACCTGTGGCACCTCAGCGGCAGCGCGCGAGGGTGCTGTGGCTGCACCTCGGGCGCGTCCTCGTCCTCTACCTCGGCCCCGGCCTCTGACGGCAGCAACAGGGGGCGCGGGTACCTGATCATCGCGGTTAGCTCGTGTCCTCACCATCTGTGAGAGAATAGAAAGCAGTAGTTTAGATTTTTGATGCCAAAAATGTCGCACGACAAGGAATCCAAAAGAAATGAAGAGTTTCCTAAACGGTTACATAGCCCCTCGTAGATAAATACAGACGTCTCCGTATCGATCAGCGAGACTCTAAGTAACCGGTCCGTGTCCCGTGACTCCTATGAACCTAGAGCTCTGATACCAACTTGTCACGACCCTAGTTCACCAATTGTGAACATGTCGTGATGGCACCCAGTTCCCCACGACTAGGTAAGCCTAACACGTTGCGGAATCTATAAGTTATAAATACTTAAATAAGAAACAACGGAAAATAACATAAAAGATATGTAATCCGTGCCGCTTGGCACATACATCCGTCACACAATAAATAAAACACTACCAAGATCCGGAACCCCACGGTAACACAGACTAAAAGAGAAATACAACTGGGGCTCTATGTGTAAAGAGTATCTAACAACGAAATGAAGAAAAATGTCAACTAGTAATACTAGAATAGAAGGGAAGCCTCCGGATCCGCGGACGTAGCAGATCATACCTCGAAGTCTCCCAGAAAGCTGCAGAATCACCTAGTACGAGCCTGCTCTGATGTACCTGGATCTGCACAACAAAAGTGTGCAGAAGAGTAGCATGAGTACACCACGGCGGTACTCGGTAAGTGCCAAGCCTAACCTCGATGGAGTAGTGATGAGGTAGGTCAGGGCCCTATTGAAAAAACAATAATATAATGATAATAACAAAATAAACAGTTTAAATGATAATAATTTCCGAAATAACAACATTATGATGATTACTGCAACTGTCTACAATTAAGCTAACAACAAATAACCAACTCAAATAAACAAATCCAGGATCTGTGGGAATTGAACCCACAGTCCCATTCTCAGTACCTCTGGATCTCCGGGAATCGAACCCGCAACCCATGTCTCAATAATATCTCAATAACTCAGGATCTCCGGGAATCGAACCCGCAGTCCCTACCAATAATCTCAGGATCTCGGGGAATCGAACCCACAGGCCTGGGATCTCCGGGAATCGAACCCGCAGTCCACATCTCAATAATATATCAATAACTCAGGATCTCCGGGAATCGAACCCGCAGTCCACAAACAATATCACTCCGGGTCTCTGGGAATCGAACCCACAGCCCTGGGATCTCCGGGAATTGAACCCGCAGTCCTCCAGCACATCAAATAAAGAAAACACACAGAGAGAATATAATATGCTAAATTACAACTTCACCGAAACTAGTGCCCACAATTTATCAAGAAGTTCAAATAAATCAACTAGGCAATTAAACATGTTGAATCCTAGCTAATCATGCTTTTCTAACTAATACCGGGTAACGGTAACGCTTTTATCAGCTAAGAGCAAGAATATCACTAATCGGACGATTCAAGTAAAGTGTGTGTTACAACAACCAGCGCATGTACACGCCCGTCACCTCGCATACAAGGCATTTAAACTATCACATAATATCCTAGGGGTGAAAGTTCCCCCACACGAGGTTAGACAAGCCACTTACCTCAATTCCGGTACAAAACCGCTAAGAAATAACCCTCTTGCCGCGAATGTCGGCCTCCACAAGTGTAGTATCTGATAAAAATCAATAGAATCACATCAAAATAGGCCAATTGGGCATTACCCAATCAAAATAACTCAAAATTCACCAAAATCCACAAGTTGCCAAAACTCGACTTTCGGTACGCTTATCGAAAAATCACGAAAGTTGTATATTCGGAACCCTTGTCTCAATACGAGTCTAAGCATATAAATTTTACCAAATTCGGACTCCATTTGGCCATTCAAAACCTTGATTTCCTAGAGTTCAAGCCTAGGGCTAAATCCTCCATAAATTACCCCAAATTCCTCCATTTTCATGATATAATTGCATAATATTACCAATACTAATCATAGATTAAGTCCATAGTTGATTACCCTGATGATTTCCCTTGAATTTCTCTTCAAAATCGCCCAAATCGCCTCTAAAGCCGAGACCCAAAATGTGTGAAATGTTCTGAAATTTTTCTAACTTCGGATACACTTACTTACAGCGATTTTCGCTTCTGCGGAATATTTTCCGCTCCTATGCACCCGTATCCGCGACCAAAGGGTCGCTTCAGCGGTTCCAGGCCTGGCCGGCCATTTCCGCTTCTGCGAAGTAGCTTCCGCTTCTGCATACATATCCGCCTCTGCGCATAATTGACCGCTTCTGCGCTCTCGCCCAAACGATAAGATGTCCGCTTCTGCGGACCATGTCCATTCCTCCCCGTCCGCTTCTGCGATCACTGGCTCGCACCAGCGACCCCGCTTCAGCGGATTGGCTTCCGCTTCTGCGGAAACAGCCGCTCCTGCGCATCTCGTCCGCTTCTGCGGACACGCTCCTGCGCCCAAAATTCCGCAGGAGCGGAAACAACAGAAGCAGGATCCCAACCTGCAATTCTTCCACAATTTCTCCCGTTTAACCATCCGAAATCACCCCGAGGCCCCCGGGACCTCATCCAAACATACCAACACATCTTAATACCTTATTCGAACTTGCTCAAATCCTCAAAACACGTCTAACAACATCAAAACCCATAATTCACATCGAATTCAAGCCTAAATTTCTTAAAACTTTCCGAATTGCACATTCGATCTAAAACCCGACCAAACGAGGTCCGAATGACCTGAAAATTTGCGGACATATCCAAAATCACATAACGAAGCTACAGAAATTGTCGGAATTCCATTCCGACCCCGGATCAAAATCTCACCTATCGTTCGGATTCGCCAAAATTTCAACCTTCGGCATTTCAAGCCTAATTGAGCTACGGACCTCCAAAATACATTCCGAACGCGCTCCTAACCCCGAAATCACCTAACGGAGCTAACGGAACCATCGGATTTCCGTTCCGAGATCGTTTTAACACTGTTCCGGCTACAAACCGTTTTCTAGTTTCAAAGCTCTTATTTAGGGACTAAGTGTCCCAAAATGCTCAAATTTTCGGAACCGACTCTCCCGGCAACCCACAATAGCGGAAATGAACTTAGGGGAACAGTTAAATTAGGGATTGGGGCGTAATTTTCTAAAACGACCGGTCGGGTCGTTACATCTTCACATTGAACAACCAGAAGGGTTTGTGGTTCCAGGTAAAGAAAAGAAGGTCTGTAGACTTGTTAAGTCCCTTTACGGATTAAAACAAGCACCCAAACAATGGCATACGAAATTTGACCAAACAATGTTGTCAAATGTGTTTAAGATAAATGAATGTGATAAATGTGTGTACATTAAAAATGTTCCAAATCACATAGTCATTATTTGGTTATATGTGGATGATATGCTCATAATGAGTAATGACATTGCCAATATAAATGCTACTGAGCATATGATGACTAGAAAGTTTGATATGAAAGAGTTGGTAGTTGCTGATTTAATTCTGGGAATTAAGATCCATAAGACTTCTCAAGGTCTGGCGTTGTCATAATCTCATTATATCAAGACAGTACTTGAAAAGTTCAAGCACTTGGGCTTTAAAGTTGCAAAGACTCCAATTGACGTGAATCTTGCTTTAGCAAAGAACAAAGGCCAAAGCATATCACAATTGGATTATGCTCGTGTGTTGGGTTGCTTAATGTACATCATGAATTGTACACGACCAGATATAGCCTGTGCTATAAGTAAATTGAGTCGATATATGAGCAATCCAGGTCAATCTCATTGGATGGCCATGAAATGAGTTTTGGGGTACTTAGTACATACCCAGGACTTTGCTTTGAACTACAGTAAATATCCTGCAGTCATTGAGGGATACTGTGATGCAAATTGGATCACCGGATCAACTGATTCCAAGTCCACAAGTGGATATGTATTAACTATTGGTGGAGAAGCGGTATCTTGGAAGTCGTCCAAACAAACTTGTATTGCCCGCTCTACAATGGAGGCTGAGTTCATAGCCTTGGATAAAGCCGGTGAAGAAGCTGAATGGCTCCGAAATTTCTTGGAAAATATTCCATTTTGGCCCAAACCCTTGGCACCAATATGCATACACTGTGATAGTCAGTCGGCAATTGGAAGGAATTGGAGTGTTATGTATAACGGTAAATATAGTCATATACGACGAAGACATAAAACCGTTAGGCAATTACTCTCTAGATGAATTATCGCGATTGACTATGTAAAGTCAAGTGATAATGTGGCGGATCCACTTACAAAAGGCCTAACTAGAGATGTAGTTGAGAAATCATCAAGGGGAAGGGGACCTGTGGCCGAGAACAAGTCATAGTGGCGGTAACTCTACCTAGAAGACTGGAGATCCCAAGATCTAGGTTCAAGGAGATCAAACAAAGTCATTTATGACGGTTCAACATTGTCTAATAAACCTTTGGTCCATTCTCTTATAGGACAATGTTCAGTACCAAGGATAAATCATTAAGGCTTTTTAATGATTTTTAAATTTGATACGGGGTATATCAAATAGTGTATCTGCGGGATGACACGTTTAGGAATCACCTATGTAAGTGTGATGTGTAGCCGCTTGAAGGAGAATTTCGTAAGGCCAGTTCTCTACGCATTTATGAAACCAGGCGGTGTTCATGGCTGAAACGAACACAACAATGAGAACCAAAGACGGTTAAGGGTTGGTTGTGTGACTTGTGGTTGTCTAGGTATACACCAAAGTTCAATGGTTCAAAGATATCAAATCCACCGATTGATCGAGTATATCCGACATAAGTTCACTACGGAAAGTTCAAAGGGAAACCTACTTATCCAGATGCAATTAATCCTTACTTGCGAATCACACTGTTTTTCATGCATACTTCCGTGATATAGCCATTCCCCATTCATGTGGGGGATTGTTGGATTTAATATTTAATTAATATATTAAATATTTAAAAGAGGGTGAATGGGAAATGGAGGGAAATGAAATTTTGAGTGAAATTTCAAGTTCCCTCTCTTTGGTAAATGGGCATTGTCCCATATTGGAAGAGGAAGAGGTTTTTTTATGGGTATATAAACAATTGCTCTTCTTCTAGCTCTTAAAGAGTTGAGAAGAAAGCAAGCATCACACCGTCGTCATCGTCGCTCGCTCGGCTCAGCTCGGCCGGCTTCGGCTTCGGCTTCGGCTACGGCTTCGGATTCGGATTTGGATTTGGATTTGGATTTGGTCAAATATTCGATTGATTAACTTTTTGGATCGAATTTATTTGTTAATAGTAAATATTAACAGAAATGTTATTAAATATTTATTTTAATAATAAAATATCAATATTAAATAAATATTAATATTAAATTTAAATTTTAGTTTTTCTGTGTTTGTAATAGAAATTTAACTACTCATCAATTTTTCCTATTTATTTCCCTCTTTATTATTGAGTTAATAGCCATTTATGCAATGACATTTATGCTGTGGCAGTTTTGCAGAAACAGCCATTCTGAAGAGACTCTTCAGATTTCAGCCCAACTTTTGGCTATAAATACAATACTATTCTGCTCAGAATTTCACTACGAATTTATGAGTTTCTCCTCCTTTCTTCTGCATACTTTTAGCATCAAACAGAGCAAAAAGTAAGTGTGATTTGCTACCGAAATTTGTGTTCGCTGAAACACTGGGGTTTGAAGTACCACTACACCAGTGTGTAATTCGTTCTATCCTGGGAGAAAATAATCCATAACATTGGGTACTAGGAGGGGATTAAATTCCTTAAGGAAACACTGTGAATTTAGTGGACTCAAATTAGTTTACTCATTTCTGTTTATGCATATTCTTGTTTGTATTTATTTATATTTCCATAATTCTTTTACAAATACTGTGTAATAACAGTTTGTAGTAGTTATTTAGTTAATAAGCATGACTGAAACATTAATCTATCATTGTGTTAAATGAGACTATTTTATTCTGTCAACATGTTGTTTGTTAATGGTAGCTTAGCATAATTTCTCATTGGTTGTTCTTTCATATTGTTTTGGAAAATGGAAAATCAGGCTGTTTTTTATTGGCAATGGATTACTGATTTCGTATAGTCATAGCATGAATTTGTCTGAGTTTGAAAGCGTATTGTAAATGTTTCCAATTGGTTAATTGTTAAGCATGGAGTAGTGTTCAGCGATCTCGAATATGGTAAAACTAAAAGGGCCTTGGTACACTCGACTCAGGGAATCGACCCCAAGACCTTCTACTTGATGTCTGATGGGTTTAGGTGCGGCAGACCACCTAGCTTGGGCTCTCGGGCCAATTGTAATTTAGTGAGAAAACTTCATTTGTGGCCGTTCATAACTAACTTAAGACGGCCGCTAGCCCATTATATTTAATTGTAAGTTATAGCCGAAAACTTATTACATTGGCTACACACCAAAAAAAAGCGCTGACCCATTTGATCAACTCTTCATGTTTCAAAGTAGAGTTTTTAATATATTCCCATCTACTACTCTGCATTATTTCTCCACCATAAATTATGAAATCTTTAAAAACAAATTAATTTTCTTATTTAACTCCATTTGATTTGTAGGATTTAGTAGACAACTCAAAGCTATTTCAAAGTCGATATCACTTCTTTCTTAATAACTAAAGAACTTGAGAAATGAAATGAAAATTTCATATAACTAAAGCTAAAAGCACTAACTTATGGTGAAATTAACTCTCTCTCTCTCTCTCTCCTTTTTTCTTCTAAAGGCTTCGTCTTTATATTCCTCCAATCTGAATAAGTATCACATTTTGCTTTTTAAGGTCAAGTTTGACCATTTTGATTTTTGAATGAGTCTACTATATTATGAAAAAAAAATTAAAAGGTATAAAATACTTTTCAAATATTCATCATAGAGATACCCAGTTATTCATATTACGAATAATGAGGTCCTTAAATTTACTAACACTTACTATTAGAAAGAAGAAATTTATGCTTGTTTAAAAAAATCTAAAAGAATAGCAAAAAATTTAAATGAAAAAACTAATTAAAGTAACACGAGTCTTGTGAGTTATGATTCAATAGAATTACTTTAATCTATTTGTGAGGTTGACCTATTATTTTGTTCATTACCATTCTTTGATTTTTGTTTTAATAGAAATGTCACCATGTTCTTAAATATAAATTTTTATATAAAATAGTCTACACATGTTAGATAGATAAAGTTAGGTTAAAAGAATAATATGTATACACTTTTATACATTATACAATAGTCTATACACGTTGGAGACACATAACTCAATTAAAATAGGTGATGACCCTTTAGGTCATCACAAAAATAGAGTGTCACTATACAAAATAGACTGTTATAATACAAAAATATACAAAATAGAGTGTCACTACACAAAATAGACTGTCACTATACAAAAAATATACAAATAGACTGTCACTATACAAAAGATATACAAATACACTGTCACTATACAAACAATATATAAAATAGATGTAACTATACAAAATATTTATAAAAAACACTGTCATTATACAAAAATACATGATACAGTTTAAATACACAGTGTGAACACATTAGACATATAACATTGTATATAATTTATATACACTATGTTCACATATTTGAAAATACATATTATATACAATTTTGATACATTGTTCAGACAAATTATACATTCACGATACAAAATACATTTGGGGTATACAAATATATACACAAGTACACTCGATATACAATTTTGATACATTGTCCAGACAGATTATACATCAATATACATCAAGGATACACTGTCAAACTTAGGAAATAATATTTATACATTGCAAAAAAAAGTTACTCTATCGCGCCAAGCAAGGGTCGAACCTACGACCTTCAGCTTAGGTAACAAGCACTCAATCCACTGGGCTACAAGTGCTTATGTTGTCATACTCATCCTTTCGGCTATAATATGCAATATATTTGGGCCGATGGGCCATTTTTTGTAAGTAGGACAAAACATGGGCTATTAAAATTTTGAGGGGCTATAGAGGGTAGTTTTCTCTAATTTAGTTGGTAACACTTAATGTTGTTTTAATGCAATAAGTAGGCAAGGCCTTTTCCGCTATTTTATAGACAAAAGAAAAAACAAAAATAGATAATTGTAGTCGGTTTTTATGTTGCCTTTTTAATAAAATAATGAGACGAGCCTCGCCAAATAAAATGTGACGACCCGACCCGTCGTCATGAGAATTACCACCCCGTTATGTTGTAAATACATGTTTTATGATTTTATATCAGTGTTAGAGTCTATCGGGTGAGTTAGGAGTGAATTGGATTGTAAATGAGGCATATAGCCTTTGTGAAGGAAACTTGAATAAGGAAAGTCAACCCGGAGTTGACTATTTAGCTACAGGGCTCGGAATCGGATTCCGATGATTCGGTTAGTTCCGGGAGGTGATTTGTGACTTAGGGGAGCGATCGGAATTGAATTTGGAGGCCCGGTGTAGAAATAGGCTTGAATTGGCTAAGGTTGAATTTTGGCGAAATCCGAACGGTAGGTGAGATTTTGGTCCGGGGGTCGGAATGGAATTCCGACAGTTGCAGTAGCTCCGTTAGGTGATTTTGGATGTGGCCTGCAAAATTTCAGGTCATTCGGACGTCGTTTGGTCGGGTTTTTGATTGAATGTGTAATTCGGAATGTTTTAAGGAATTTAGGCTTGAATTTAATGTGAATTATGGGTTTTGGTGTTATTAGACGTGTTTTGAGGATTGGAGCAAGTTCGAATAAGGTGTTAAGATATGTTGGTGGTTTTCGTTGGGGTCCCGGGGGCCTCGGGGTATTTTCGGATAGCCAAACGAGAGAAAAAATGGAAAATTGCAGAACTGGTGCACTGCTTCTGTTGTTTTCGCTCCTGCGGAAATGGGAGCGCAGGAGCGAGTCCGCATGAGCGGACAAGAAGGCGCAGAAGCGGGCTAGACCGCTGAAGCGGAGCCTGGTCCGCAGGAGCGGCTTCGCTGAAGCGAATGGGCGATCGCAGAAGCGGTCCTGAGGCGCGATGGGGAGGTCCGCAGAAGCGGGTGATTGATCGCGGAGGCGAGTCCGCTGAAGCGGACTCTTGGTCGCAGAAGCGGATCATTTCGCAGAAGCGGACTTATTTCCGCAGAAGCGGATGCGCAAGGGCGGTCCCCTGATCGCTGGTGCGGAAATGGCCAAAAGGGCCTGGGTTCGCAGAAGCGACCAAAAGGTCGCAGAAGCGGTTCCGCAGGGGCGGAATTTTATCCGCAGAAGCGAAAATCGCTGTGAGTTAAGTGTATGAGAAGTTAGAAAAATTTCAGAACATTTCACACATTTGGGTCTCGGCTTTAGAGGCGATTTGGGCGATTTTGAAGAGAAACTCAAGGGAAATCATCAGGTAATCAACTATGGACTTAAACTATGATTAGTATTGGTAATATTATGCAATTATATAATGAAAATGGAGGAATTTGGGGTAATTTATGGAGGATTTAGCCCTAGGCTTGAACTTTAGAAAATCAAGGTTTTGAATGGCCAAATGGAGTCCGAATTTGGCAAAATTTATATGCTTAGACTCGTATCGAGATGAGGGTTCCGAATATGTGACTTTTGTAATTTTTCGACAAGCGTACCGAGAGTCGGGTTTTGGACAACTTTGGGAATTTTGATGTAAATTGGGTTATATTGATTGGGTGTCGTCCCATTTGCCTAATTTGTTGTGTTTCTACTGTATTTGATCAGATTCTACGCGCGCGGAGCTTGATTCTCGTGGCAAGGGCATTGCGGAATAGTCGTCGAGCTGTATTGAGGTGAGTAATAGATGTGGGTGATGACCAGCGGGTTCGAAACCCCGGTATACCACTTTGTGATGTTGTATAGCGGCGAGACACGCACACTCTTGAGAGTGCGGGGTCGATCATGAACTGGAGACTATATATTAGTCCGACCTGTTGATACTGTATTATTGGCTATTCTCGAGCCGTTGAACCCCCTTCTTGGGCGGTTGAGTATACTTGTGGGCCGTGAGCCAATTATTGGATCCCGCGAGGATCGTTATAATTGTCTTATCATATAGACATGCTAGTTTACTACTAGTCGGCAGCTATTTCTGTTATTATGCTAATTCCAATCTCTGGAACTTGATATTACTGTTTTCCAACTGAAAAATGATAAAAGAGTTTTCAAAAACTACTTTTGAGCCTGCGAGGTTGTATCTGCATATTAGCTGACTAGTAGTGGATCGGGCTGCGCGCCGCAGGCAGCGAGATATATGTTGGATCGGACTGCACGCCGCAGGAATATCTCTATGAGATGTGCTTGGGCTGTAGGAGCCCTCGGAGTCTGAACCCCCACAGTGAGCACGGGTACCCAAAATTGGAGTCGGGCTACGCGCCGTAGCAGTCATATCATGCATTGCATTGCATTTAACTACATCTGCTAGCTGTTATGCTATTTATTGGTATTTGTTGGTACAGGTACAGTGAATATTGATTCTATGATAGGGTAGCTGATTATAGTTTTACATAGTGCTTTATCGTGGAATTCTTATCTGCGCTGTCTTACCCTTGTTTATTACCACTAAGTCTGGCAGTACTCATTTTACTCCCTGCACCTTGTGTGCAGATCCAGGTACCTCTCAGCAGTGATCCAGTAGCTGTGCGAGGCGACATCTGTGGGATATACGAGGTAGCTGCAGAGTTCGCAGGACCCGATATTCCTTCCTACTGTCTTTTGATTTTGTATTGACATTTCTTTCCGCACTTGGTATTTTTTGTAAACCTTTACACACTTACGTTCAGTAGAGGCTCATGACTCTTGACCCCTCGGTCTATGGGAGTTAGTATATTTTGGGACTTGGATTCCCCGCTGTTGGTATAAGTATTACTATTGTTTCATGATTTGATATGCTTAAATGGGATAAAGCGAGCTTCTAGCTCAGTTATTGTTGTTGATTGGTCAGGCTGGCTTAGCAATGTGTTGGGCGCCATCATGACCGGATTTGGGGTCGTGACAAGTTGGTATCAGAGCCTAGGTTTACTAGGCCTCATGAGTCTTGAGCCGGTTAGTAGAGTCTTGTGGATCGGTACGGGGATGCTGTACTTATCCTCGGGAGGCTGCGAACCTTTAGGAAAACTTCACTTTTCTTGAACTGTGTCGTGCGATCTTGTTGTTCTGAGAACTGAACTTCCATATTCTATTCTCTCGCGAGATGGCGAGAACGCGAGCATCGGGACGAGGTGGACGGCCTCCGTTGCCACCTGTTAGAGGCGTAGGCGCGGTCGTGCTAGAGTTAGAGGTAGGGCGAGGTGAGCGGTGCCGGTCGGCCACTTTGTTGTACCGATTCGAGAGCGACCCCGGTGGTTGATGCTCCGGCAGCCCCCAGTTCAGGGCCGGACTATATCTATTGCTATTCACGGTCGTCGAGAGACTGCTTGCTCGAGATATTATCGGTGTGTTCGGTTTGGCTCGAGGTAGTTTCGGCTACCGCTACGTAGCGACATCTCGGTCGGGGGTGGACGGCGGACCACTGCCGGCTCGCACACGACCGGTTGTTCGGGGACTTCGAGACGCCGAGGCGGTCCCCGCTCGGTGGTTGCACCGGTTATTCGTCCAGCTGCACCGGCTCCGGCTCCGGAGCATATGGTTCGGGTTATGCCCGATGACGAGAGTGTCGTCTTGAGAGATTTGGCGGACTTCAGCCACCCCATTTCAGTGGCGTCGAGGGCGAGGATGCCCGGGGTTTCTTGGATAAGTGTCAGAAGATGCTGCGTACGGCCGGTATTCTTGAGTCCAGCGGAGTTTCATTTACTACATTTCGGTTCACTGGTCCCGCATTTGATTGGTGGGAGGAGTTTGAGAGGCGTAGGCCTGCAAGAGCAGCACCTCTCACATGGCAGCAGTTCTCTACTCTCTTTCTAGAGAAATATGTACCTCGGTCTCGTCGCGAGGAGCTACGTCGCCGGTTCGAGTGGTTGATTCAGGGCGACATGTCTGTGACCCGGTATGAGCTTAGATTCACTCGGTTGGCTAGGCATGCCACATGGATGATCCCCGGCTGATAGGGAGAGGATTGAGGAGGTTCATTGATGGCCTCGGCTACTCTATCCGTATTCTTATAACCGGCGAGCGAGTTCTGTCATCATCGTTTGAGCGGGTGTGGGTATGGCACGCTCCATTGAGGCGGATCGTCGCGCGAGAGAGAGGAGCGGGAGGCGAGAGGCCTCGTGGCTGGTAGTTTCGGTGGTGCTCCGTCCGGAGAGCATTCCCGGCGGAGCAGAGGTCGCTCGTCTGGACCTTCTCATTCGGGCCGCCCGGAGCGGAGCGGAGGTTCGCATGGTCGTGGTCGACGAGGATTTCGAGCGAGGGTCGGTCATCGGCTTGGTGCCCTCCCAGCCCCGAGTGCAACACCTACTTCTCCGGCACCGGGTGCATGTTATGAGTGTGGTGAGTTTGGCCACGTGAGGAGACAATGCCCTAGGGGCAGGACTCGAGCAGAGGGATCAGCCCTCCTCTTCGGCACCATCTCGGTCTAGTAGAGGTGGAGGTCGGTCTTCTCGTGGTCGCCCCGGGGCGAGGAGAGATACGGTGGAGGCCTTGGCGCGATTCTACGCACTTCATGACGGGCGTGATGCGGTTGCCTCCGATGCGGTGATTACAAGTATCATTTACGTCTGTCACGGGGATGCCTCTGTTCTATTTGATCCGGGATCCACATATTCTTACGTGTCCTCTTATTTTGCACATTATTTGGGTGCGACTCGTGGTAGTCTTGATTTGCACTGTTCATGTATCCACCCCAGTGGGTGATACGATTATTGTGGATCATGTCTATAGATCCTGTGTTATATCTATTGAGGGTCCGGAGACCCAGGCAGATTTGTTATTGTTGGGGATGGTGGACTTTGATGTTATATTGGGTATGGAGTGGTTGTCTCCGTACCATGCTATATTGGACTGTCATGCTAAGACAGTTACGTTGGCCATTCCTGGTATTTCTCAGATTGAGTGGCGGGGTTCGACCGATTTCGTCCCTAGCCGTGTTATTTCATTCTTAAAAGCTCAGAAGATGGTTGAAAAAGGGTGCTTATCGTACTTAGCTTTTGTGAGAGATGTGGGAGCTGAGTCTCCTAGCATTGATTACGTACCTGTTGTGAGGGACTTCCCAGATGTATTCCCCTCAGACCTGCCGGGCATGCCGCCGGACAGGGATATTGATTTTGGCATTGACTTGGTGCCGGGCACTCGGCCTATATCCATTCCTCCTTATCGGATGGCACCAGCTGAGTTGAAAGAACTGAAAGAGCAACTTCAGGAGCTTCTGGATAAGGGTTTCATCCGTCCTAGTGTGTCCCCGTGGGGTGCGCCGGTATTATTTGTTAAAAAGAAAGATGGTTCCATGCGAATATGTATTGATTATAGGCAATTGAACAAAGTAACAGTGAAGAACAAGTACCCTCTACCGCGCATAGATGATTTGTTTGATCAGTTACAGGGTGCAAGGGTGTTTTCTAAGATTGATCTTCGTTCAAGCTACCATCAGCTGAAGATTAGAGAGTCTGACATTATGAAGACTGCATTCCGGACCCGATATGGTCATTATGAGTTCCTTGTGATGTCGTTTGGGCTGACCAACGCCCCAGCAGCATTTATGCATCTGATGAACAGTGTGTTGAGGCCTTATTTGGATTCATTTGTGATTGTGTTCATTGATGACATTCTAGTCTACTCCCGTAGTCAGGAGGAGCATGCTCAGCATTTGAGTACTGTGTTGCAGAGATTGAGGGAGGAGAAGCTATATGCTAAATTCTCCAAGTGTGAGTTTTGGCTCGAGTCCGTGGCATTTATGGGACATGTGGTGTCTCGTGATGGTATTCAGGTTGATCAGAAAAAGATAGAGGCGGTGCAGAGTTGGCCTAGACCGACCTCAGCTACAGAGATCGGGAGTTTTCTTGGTTTGGCGGGATATTATCGCCGGTTTGTTCAGGGATTTTCATCCATTGCTTCTTCATTGACTAAATTGACCTAGAAGGGTGCACCATTCGTGTGGTCGGATGAGTGCGAGGAGAGCTTTCAGAAGCTCAAGACAGCTTTGACCACAGCTCCAGTGTTAGTATTGCCATCAGCTTCAGGTTCGTATACCGTTTATTGTGATGCCTCGAGAGTGGGGATAGGTTGTGTGTTGATGCAGGAAGGAAAGGTAATTGCTTATGCTTCTCGGCAGTTGAAGCCGCATGAGAAGAACTATCCTGTTCATGACTTGGAGCTAGCCGCCATTGTTCGTGCATTGAAGATTTGGAGGCACTATTTGTACGGCGTGTCTTGTGAGGTGTATACCGACCATCGTAGTCTCCAGCACTTATTCAAACAGAAAGACCTTAATTTGAGACAGCGGAGATGGCTAGAGTTGCTGAAGGATTATGACATTACTATATTATATCATCCAGGGAAGGCCAATGTGGTGGCCGATGCTTTGAGCCGGAAGGCGGTTAGTATGGGGAGCTTGGCATATATTCCAGCTGAGGAGAGTCCATTTGCTTATGATGTTCAGGTGCTAGCCAATCGGCTAGTGAGGTTAGATATTTCGGAGCCCAGCCGGGTATTGGCTTGTGTTGTATCTCGGTCATCTCTATATGATCGTATTCGTGAGCGCCGGTATGATGATCCACATTTGGCTGTCCTTAGGGACAGAGTTCAGCATGATGATGCTAGAGATGTCACCATTGATAGTGACGGCATATTGAGGATGCAGGGCCGGATATGTGTGCCCAATGTTGATGGCCTTCGTGAGTTGATTCTGGAAGAGGCCCATAGCTCGCGGTATTCTATCCATCCAGGAGCCGCTAAGATGTATCAAGATTTGAAACAGCACTATTGGTGGAGAAAGATGAAAATGGACATTGTCGGACATGTAGCACGGTGCCTCAACTGTCAGCAGGTTAAGTACGAGCATCAGAGGCCCGGTGGCGTATTTCAGCGCATTGTTATTCCTGAGTGGAAATGGGAGAGGATCACTATGGACTTTGTTGCTGGACTCCCTCGGACGGCGAGGAAGTTTGATTCTGTATGGGTGATTGTGGATAGACTGACCAAGTCAGCTCACTTCATTCCAGTTAGTACTACCTACTCATCGGAGCGGTTGGCAGAATGATCTTTATTCGAGAGATTGTTCGGTTGCATGGAGTTCCGGTGTCTATCATATCCGACAGGGGTACTCAGTTCACTTCTCAGTTTTGGAGAGCATTTCAGCGAGAGATGGGTACGCGGGTTGAGTTGAGTACTGCATTTCACCCCCAGACAGACGGGCAGTCTGAGCGCACTATTCAGATCTTGGAGGATATGTTGCGAGCTTGTGTGATTGATTTTGGTGGTTCGTGGGATGAGTTCCTACCAATTGCTGAGTTTGCCTACAACAACAGTTATCAGTCGAGTATTCAGATGGCCCCGTATGAGGCATTGTATGGCAGGCGGTGTAGATCCCCCGTGGGATGGTTTGAGCCTGGTGAGGTTAGATTGATAGGGACTGAGTTAGTCCAGGATGCTCTGGATAGAGCAAAGTTGATCCAGGAGAGGCTTCGTACAGCACAGTCTCGTCAGAAGAGTTATGCGGACCGTAGAGTTTGAGAGTTGTCTTTCATGGTTGGTGACAGAGTATTGTTGAAGATTTCACCTACGAAGGGTGTCATGAGGTTTGGGAAGAAAGGAAAGTTGAGTCCCAGGTACATTGGTCCTTTTGAGATACTTAGGAGAGTTGGAGAGGTGGCATATGAGTTAGCCTTGCCGCCCAGCTTATCCAGCGTTCATCCAGTATTCCATGTGTCTATGCTCCGGAAGTACATTGGAGATCCGTCTCATGTATTAGACTTCAATACTATTCAGCTTGATGGTGATCTATCCTATGATGTGGAGCCTATTGCCATTTTGGGACGTCGGGTGAGAAAATTGAGGTCTAAGGAAATGGCATTAGTTAAGGTTCAGTGGAGAGGTCGACCCGTGGAGGAGGCCACTTGGGAGACCGAGCGGGAGATGCGGAGCAGATATCCTCACTTGTTTGAGACTTCGGGTATGTTTCTTGACCCGCTCGAGGACGAGCGTTTGCTTAAGAGGGGGAGAATGTGACGACCCGGCCCGTCGTCACGAGAATTACCACCCCGTTATGTTGTAAATGCATGTTTGATGATTTTATATCAGTGTTAGAGTCTATCGGGTGAGTTAGGAGTGAATTGGATTGGAAATGAGGCATATAGCCTTTGTGAAGGAAACTTGAATAAGGAAAGTCAACCCGGAGTTGACTATTTAGCTAGAGGGCTCGGAATCGGATTCTGATGATTCGGTTAGTTCCGGGAGGTGATTTGTGACTTAGGGGAGCGATCGGAATTGAATTTGGAGGCCGGTGTAGAAATAGGCTTGAATTGGCTAAGGTTGAATTTTGGCGAAATCCGAACGGTAGGTGAGATTTTGGATCCGGGGGTCGGAATGGAATTCCGACAGTTGCAATAGCTCCGTTAGGTGATTTTGGATGTGCCTGCAAAATTTCAGGTCATTCGGACGTCGTTTGGTCGGGTTTTTGATTGAATGTGTAATTCGGAATGTTTTAAGGAATTTAGGCTTGAATTTGATGTGAATTATGGGTTTTGGTGTTATTAGACGTGTTTTGAGGATTGGAGCAAGTTCGAATAAGGTGTTAAGATATGTTGGTGGTTTTCGTTGGGGTCCCGGGGGCCTCGGGGTGTTTTCGGATAGCCAAACGAGAGAAAATATGGAAAATTGCAGAACTGGTGCACTGCTTCTGTTGTTTTCGCTCCTGCGGAAATGGGAGCGCAGGAGCGAGTCCACAGGAGTGGATAAGAAGGCGCAGGAGCGGGATAGACCGCTGAAGCGGAGCCTGGCCCGCACGGGCGGCTTCGCTGGAGCGATGGGCGATCGCAGAAGCGGTCCTGAGGCGCGATGGGGAGGTCCGCAGAAGCGGGTGATTGATCGCGGAGGCGAGTCCGCCGAAGCGGACTCTTGGTCGCAGAAGCGGATCATTCCGCAGAAGCGGACTAATTTACGCAGAAGCGGATGCGCAGGGGCGGTCCCTTGATCGCTGGTGCGGAAATGGCCAAAAGGGCATGGGTTCGCAGAAGCGACCAAAAGGTCGCAGAAGCGGTTCCGCAGGGGCGGAATTTTATCCGCAGAAGCGAAAATCGCTGTGAGTTAAGTGTATCAGAAGTTAGAAAAATTTCAGAAACATTTCACACATTTGGGTCTCGGCTTTAGAGGCGATTTGGGCGATTTTGAAGAGAAACTCAAGGGAAATCATCAGGTAATCAACTATGGACTTAAACTATGATTAGTATTGGTAATATTATGCAATTATATAATGAAAATGGAGGAATTTGGGGTAATTTATGGAGGATTTAGCCCTAGGCTTGAACTTTAGAAAATCAAGGTTTTGAATGGCCAAATGGAGTCCGAATTTGGTAAAATTTATATGCTTAGACTCGTATCGAGATGAGGGTTCCGAATATGTGACTTTTGTAATTTTTCGATAAGCGTACCGAGAGTCGGGTTTTGGACAACTTTGGGAATTTTGATGTAAATTGGGTTATATTGATTGGGTGTCGTCCCATTTGCCTAATTTGTTGTGTTTCTACTGTATTTGATCAGATTCTACGCGCGCGGAGCTTGATTCTCGTGGCAAGGGCATTGCGGAATAGTCGTCGCGCTGTATTGAGGTGAGTAATAGATGTGGGTGATGACCGGCGGGTTCGAAACCCCGGTATACCACTTTGTGACGCTGTATAGCGGCGAGACACGCACACTCTTGAGAGTGCGGGGTCGATCATGAACCGGAGACTATATATTAGTCCGACCTGTTGATACTGTATTATTGGCTATTCTCGAGCCGTTGAACCCCCTTCTTGGGCGGTTAAGTATACTTGTGGGCCGTGAGCCGGTTATTGGATCCCGCGAGGATCGTTATAATTGTCTTATCATATAGACATGCTAGTTTACTACTAGTCGGTATTTTCGTTATTATGCTAATTCCGATCTCTGGAACTTGATATTACCTGTTTTCCAACCGAAAAATGATAAAGAGTTTTCAAAAACTACTTTTGAGCCTGCAGGCTGCATTTGCATATTAGCTGACTAGTAGTGGATCGGCTGCGCGCGGCGAGATATATGTTGGATCGGACGCCGCGGAAATCTCTATGATATGTGCTTGGGCTGGGACCCCCACAGTGAGCACGAGTACCAAAATGGAGTCGGTACGCGCGTAGCGCTACATCTGCTAGTTGTTATGCTATTATTGGTATTTGTTGGTACGGGTACAGTGAATATTTCGTGACAGGTAGCGATTATAGCTTTACATAGTCTTTATCGTGGAACTTATCGCTATCTTACTGTTTATTACCAGAGTACTCATTTACCTGCACCTTGTGTGCGATCCGTACCTCTCGCGTGATCCGTATCGTGCGGCGACATCGTGGGATATACGAGGTACGAGTCGACGACAGGTAGCGCGCGGCCAGATATGTTGGATCGCACGCTGAATCTCTTGATATGTGCTTGGTTGGAGCCTCGGTACCCAGGTACAATGAGTCGGTACGCGCGTGGGTCATCATTCTTGCATTTAGCTATCGCAGTATGCTATTATTGGTATTGTTGGTACGTACATGTTAATATTTGATTAATGCTTTACATAGTGCTTTATCGGATTCATGCGTTACCTTGTTATTACCAGTGCGATCTTTACTGCACCTTGTGCGATCGTACCTCCGCGGTGATCCGTTCGTAGGCGACATCGTGGGATATACGAGGTACTGCAGTCGCGGACCGATATTCCTACTGTCTTTTGATTTTGTAATGACATTTCTTTCCGCACTTGGTATTTTTTGTAAACCTTTACACACTTACGTTCAGTAGAGGCTCATGACTCTTGACCCCTGGTCTATGGGAGTTGATGTATTATGGGACTTGGTTCCCCGTTTTCATTATATGTATCGCTATTGCTTCGTGATTTGATATGCTTAAATGGGCTAAAGAGAGCTTCAAGCTCCGTTCTTGTTATTGATTGGTCAGGCTGGCTTGGCAATGTGCTGGGCGCCATCATGACCGGATTTGGGGTCGTGACATAAAACTACAAAGGTGGGGCCCTCAATTAATGGTCGTTAAAACTGATTAATATTTGTGAGAGTTCTTTAGCGAACTTCACGGCCTTCCCCAAAATAATATTATGTCAGAACCTTTAGGCACGATTTAATTAAATTACTTTCTTAAATTCGGGTGCACATTGATGTGACCCAAATTTAAATCTCGACGAAGTCGAAATGTGTTGATAACCGCGGGTAAATTGGTTGCGACGTGGTTCGAAACGCGTTTTCGCAACGTCGCAATTCTTTTAAAATAAACAAAGATAAAAAGCGGTTTACGAATAAAAGGAACATAAGCTAGCATATATTAAAATAAGATAAAATCAAATACAATAATTAAGTGACCGTGCTAGAACCACGAAACTCGGGAATGCCTAACACATTCTCTCGAGTTAACAAAATTCTTTATTCGAATTTCTGGTTCGCGGACTCTTAACAGAGTCATAATTTCCTCGGTTCGGGATTCAACCAGTGATTTGGGACACCATTAATCTCCCAAGTGGCGACTCTGAATCTTTTAATTAAATGAATCCCATTTAATTGTCCTTTAATTGGAAAAACTCCCTTTTATTATACCCTTCACGGGGTGTAGTAGCGTAAAATGAGGTGTGACATCCATGAAATATTATTCTCGGACTAGTGGGGGTAAAATTTCTCGTTATAGTTGATTACTTTGCTCCTCTTGGGCTCGTGGTTTTTTCCTTATTCAGAAGGGTTTCCCACGTTAAAATCATTGAGTCCTTATTTTTTTTATTCTTGTTGATTACCGTATCTCGGTACTGCATTATTATTCTCCTGTTATTACCGTAAATATTATTTCTACGGGGATTTATTCCCAACAATATCTACTTTAAATATTAATGGTAAAAGCTTTTTTATCTTTCAACCTTTCTCTGCATGCAAAATGAGACTAAATAAAACCTAAGGAGAGCATTAACTTAGACATTAAACAATTAAAGCATAGGAAAAATTTCACTCTAGAACAATTGAGCTCCATGATTTTCAATTTTATAGCCCATATTTCAATTTACAATTAACTAACCCAAAAATAATATGCTAAGATTCAACATCCAACTCTAATAAATTCTCAGAATCACTATTTAACTTTTAAAATAGATTCCTCAAACTTTTAAATTAATTTTCGAATAGTAATTTTGACTCAAATATTAATTTAATAACCCAAATTCATTTGCGTGGTGAAAATTAGATTTTTAACAAGCTTAAATATGTGGGTTTAAATTCCGAATTTGATTTTATGAGAAATTTGGAGTGGGTGTCATTTAGACTTGTTAGAAATAGTATAAGGAGGTTGTATATAAAATTTGAAGTCACTTAATGGAGATTTGGACTGGTTTTGAACAAAAATTACAACTGAAAATCGTGAAAGAAGTTCATCTACAGACGCTTGTATAAAGATATATAAAAGTATATAACAGTGTATAATGTGTGTTTATACACACATATACACTATTATACAATGTTATACATAATTATACAAAAATCTGACTCTGTCTTCTTCCTTGCGTTTTTTCTGAAATTAACTTAAATCTTGCCCAAATCTACTCCAAATCACTTCCAATTTAAATTTTGAACTCTTTCTGATATTTTCAATCAATTGGAACAATATCCAATCCAAACAACTAACAACTTAAAAAATAATTCAAAACCAAAGCTTTGAATGGTCTTCAATGGTGGACTTCTACTCTTCAATTTTCTTGTATTTCAAGCGGGTGACATAAGAGGATAAGCAAAAAATACACGGCCACTTGAATCATATGTAGAAGATGTGAGAAGAAAAGAGAGAAAACAATAGTTGTGAGAACAAAGAATTAACTCCATAGGTTTTTAAGCAATGGTTGTAAGAACACAAATTTTGAATTTGCAAGTGCTTTCAAAATATGTACAATATGAGCTAGGTGTGGTAAAACTTAAAAATATGGGCCATGTTTTTTATTGTGTGAAGTCATATGTATTTTCTTATAATTATTTCTTAAAAAAATCTAAGGAGAATGGACAACAAATCATAGAAAAACAACACTGTTTTACAATTTTCTCATTTAAATATTCTGAACTGCAATATGTCATGTTCAACGATAAAAAAAACAGAAAGTTAAGTAAAGAAAGAGCTTTTATTTGCTGCCCCCCCTCGTCTTTATTGCAAGTAAAGATAGAGCATATGTATTACATTGGGCGTACTATTTGAGGTTCTCAAATGTCAACCATTAATAACATCTACTTTTGAAGAATCAGAACAACTCTCGAGCATTTTCATTACTTTAGTCGTTGAGGGACGATGGGGTGGAATTATTTGTATGCATCACAAAGCAACTAAAGTTAGCTTCTTTATTATCTTCATTTCATCATCATGCATCTCGTTTAGTTCTTCAATTGCCTTTTCCTTGTCGAATTCAGCATGAATCCAATATGGAAAATACTGGCTGGACATATCCTCTTTTGCTACCAAATTTCTTTTCAAGTCTGCTATCTCAATCAGTGGTATACTGTGTCGATCCAAGCAGTTAGTTTGAGTTCTCGAACCCTATTCCTATATTTGATATTTCCCATAGGTTTTGTTTGATATGTTTATGACTTATGGGGATTGATGGTTTGGTTCCCGAGGAGTTCAGAAGCGATTTGGAACACTTAGTTCCTAATTTGAAGCTTGAAGTTGGAAGAGTTGATCAAATTCAATATTATGAGTAGACGACCCCATATTGGTGATTTAAAGGTGCCAATAGGTTAGTATGATATTTTGGTCTCATAAGTATATTTAGTTCGGATCTTGGATGGCCAGTGGTTGATTTGGCATTTCTAGTCGAAAGTTAAAATATTGAACTTAAGAGAATTGAGACTTTTAGTATGATGTGCGATTCTTGATTTTGATATTATTATTGGTGGTTTGGGCCTTTGAATAAGTTTGTAAGGGTATAAAGACTTCTTAAGTTGATTGGACGAGGTCTGGGCCTGGGGGAGGGATTAGATTAGTTTTAGGAGGGTTCGAATCATTTTGAGCTAAGTTGGATAGCTGGTTTTGTGATGTGAATAGCAATCGCATAAGGTTTTGGGAGGTTTTGTTCTATGCGGTCGTGTGGGAAGGCATGTGATCGCGAATTGCTGGCTGGTGCGGTAGCGTAATCGCGTAGGTTGATTTGCGATTGCATAGTAGGCTTCTAGGGACAGGGGTTTGCCATTCGCGTTTGCGTGCCGAGGGACGCGATCGTGTAGCCTAGGGAAACGGTGCATTGCGATCACATGGGTCTTGTCATGATCGTGATTAAGGATTTTGGCCCAAGGGTATTTAATATCCAAAATTCACGATTTAGCTTATTTTTACCACTTTGAGATTAGTGATCTAAAAAGGCGATTTTTGACGAGATATTTACCCTAATCTTGAGGGTAAGTAATTCTTACTTAGTTTTGATTATATATATCATCATTTCCCATGAATATTTACAGCTAAAATATAAAATCTAAGAGTAAGTGTTGGCCCAAGTAAATATGAAGTTTTGAAGACTGACAAAAGAACTCAGACATGGACCAGGTCCATCTTGTGAAGCAGAGTTGTGATCAACCCAAGCATGTGAGATACAAGTGAATGAGATAAATCTAACTTATCAGAAGTAATATTTCCTTATCATGATCGAAAAAATTGCATATTGCATAAGGAGAAAGACTCCTTACACAAAGAGAATACGATTTAGGAAAATAATAGAGTTAGAGTATGATATCAACTAGAATTCTTCTACCATGGAAGAGTAGCATCTGTATCCTGGTTAATCTCAAATTACTAACTCCTTAAATATCAATGTTGTATTCTTTTATAGGTAAAATACATAAGTAGAAGTTAAACGTGAATTGAGAGCAAAATATCAAGGCAATTTTGCAAACAATTTATATGTGATTCAAGCGTGCAATCTTGAACCTACTTGAACCAGATAGAAGAACCAGTTTCAAGTGTCTATCTTTTATTCTAATTCAATTGTAGTAGGTGATTTTATATTGTACCTTTCAGCTTTTATAGAAGCAATTGTATTAGGTACTTAGAGCTTTAAAGTTAGAGTTAACTTGAAGTTGTCGTAACAGTTGAGGTTGTGTGCCAAAATGGGATTTGAGTTAATCCTAGGTTTACAAAAGAGTTTTTGTATATGCAGTTTTTATCTTAGTGATTTTCGTAGAGAGTTTAGGAAAATCCTACTAGATGGTAGGTGTCACACCTCCCTTTTTACAACCCTTTTGTTTAATTCCTAATTTAGGAGAATAGGGTATACCTCAGTATCTCAAATACCCCGGGAAGGATATAATAACAACGAGAAAGGTGTTTTTCCAAATAAAGGACAATCGGTCCGGGATTTTGTTTATAATTTCAGAGTCGCCACTTGGGAAGATAATGGTGTCCCAAGTCACTGGTTAATCCTGAATTCGATGAAATTGACTCTGTATTACAGTCCGCGAAACTAGAAACCTGGGTAAGGAATCCTGTTAACCTAGAAGAAGGTGTTAGGCACTCCCGAATTCCGCGGTTTTAGCACGGTCGCTCAACTGTCATTTTTAATTTTATATGACTTATTATATACCTTTTAACAATGTGTACGTGTTTCAAACTTTAATATATTACGAATTACGACGTTGTAAAAATGTATTTCGAGTCACACCGCAACCAGTACGCCTGTGACCTTTAATACATTTCGGCTTCGCCGGGATTTATGATTTGAGTCACATCAAATGTCCACTCGTATTAAGGAAAGTATATTTCTTAAATCGTGCGTAAATCGCCTAACGGCTTTTTAATATTTAGGAAAGGTTGTGGAATTAGCTATCAACCTTCCCGAGTCTATTATGTAATTGTTCGTTTAAATGGGGGCCACGTTATTTTGTTTTCATGTGAGGCTCATCCCACTCAATTTTTATTGTCCAATCCTAATATACAACTATATTTTCTATCAATTGGTTTTTCCTTTGTTAACTAATTTTCAGAATGCAAGTCCAGGCCTTATTCTTTATATCACGGGGCCTGGACTCTTTGGGCTCATATTCAGTGAGCTAATTTATGTGACTGGGTCTCAAACCCCCAGAACACTCGGAAGTTGTCTATCAGAAGCCCAATTGTGCATCGGTACAGGTCTGGATTGTCGCTATCTATTAGGCCCAAACAAAATATAATTGAAAAGGAAAAACAGAAATTAATATTCATTATATACAGCAATATTCAGAACCAGTAGAGAACAATTTTGAATTGCATTTATTCAATGAAGAGAAAACAATATTACAAAATTATAGTGCCAGTTTTAAATCTTAACTATCTAATATGAATGCAATCCAATTATCAAACTACTTTTGGTTTTGTATTTTATCAACTAATTTAAACTACTGAATAGGTTATTTATTATCTAAAAATGAGGGAATGTTATTTAACTATATAAGACAGAATTACTGCTAAATGATTCGCTAAATTGTGACTCCTTGTAACTTCAGAAAACTAACTATACTTAATCACTTAGCTAATTGTATAACCAATTCGATTGACCTTATGATAATTAACTTTATATTTAGCTACTATTTCAGTTTTTATGTTATTTAACTATTTTTAAATTGTTCAAGGAAAGCTAACAAGTATTGAATTAGACTATCTATCCTACGTTGATTAAGAATATTGTTACGAATCTACTATTATGAACCTATTTTCGAGATTAACTGAATTAATTTTTCCATTAGTCTATTTTAACTAGGTGATTTCGATTACTATCACTACTCTACCTTTACTTACTATACTATTACATTGTTTCCAGCATATGTTCGTGATTCACATAAACTATTTATACAATATATTCCTACTGAATTACAAATTCAACTAATTATACTAAATGTAAGAGAAAAAAATATAACAGAGAAGTTTTAAACTCGAACTAGGCTTTGCATTTCATCAATTGACTTCAATTACATTGCTCGAATAAGGAATGTGTACCTGATTCATCAAAATTACCAATGAGTCTAAGGGAAATTGAGATGAAATAGCAGTTAGAACACGACAGGCAATGCAACAGCAATAAGAGTGAATCCCAGAAGTCAATTGAATCCCAAAGCAGCAACAAAGCAAATACCCAGCAAATAAGCAATAGAGAACCAACGAAACAGTAGGAAATCCTCTACAGCTTTTAGGAATAAGCTTCGATTAGAAAACCCTGGCAGTTTTACTCTATGATTCTATGTGTGTATTCTCTGAATTTTTGATTCTAAAATCCAGCCTCTAATCAGGCTCAAATGTGGTCTATTTATAGGTGAGATTGGTGAAAATTTTGGGGGGAAAAGCTGGAAAGTAATTTCTAGTTTCCTCCCATGAATTTTACCAATTGTTACACTTTACTACCAATTTCTGTTTTGAATTTGCCTTCCAGCATGTGCTGGAAGGTTCTAATTGATTCTTTTTGGGGTCTTTTACTAGTGTGCCCCTACTTGTTAAGGTTATTTACTAAGTTGCCTTTTATTTAGGTCTATTATACCCTTAGTTTTGTGAAATATTGCAGAAATCATAGGCCTAAATATCTTTAATGTCCTCATAGGCTCTATTAAATCCACAATTATGCCATTTTCTATTCCCCTTATGCCCTTAATGGCATTCATTATTTACTCGACATTTTCCAGGTTAGGGTATGCTATTTTTAGTTACTATGTAACTTATGGGCACTACTAATGAGTCATTTAAGACTTGACCAGATTTGAACTTCAACTTATTTTAATTTTAGCTTTTTTGTTTCATTTTTCTGTTATTAGAGTTAATTTGCAGGGCCAGCCTGCTTATTTATCTAAATATATCCTATTTAAAGCTTAGCCAGTCCAATGATTTCAGAATTAAAGAACTACCAGAGTTGGCCAGTTACAAGACTGACCACTCTTTATCACTTATTTCAATTATGACCTCTTTTTATGTTGTTTTCAATTTTAACCACTTAGCTACTTAACACATGTTTTTAGACTTAGCCATTTCTCAAATTACTACACTATTACGGCTATAACCAATATCACCTAAGTACATTAGGCTTAACAATAATCAATTAACACAAAATCATTACAGACATAGCCCCTTTCACATTAAATTGCATACATATCCATAAAATCAGAATTACTTGTCTTTTAACCAAAACTCAGAGAAGAGATTGAATATTGTTGAATTTCAATCAAATAGACTTATAATCTAGATTCCAAACAAAGTATATCAATTGAACATAAAGCAGGCATAGTCAGAACTTTTCTCATGTCAAAGACTACTGAAACCCTAATCATGCTCGAGTGTATTTGACTAAGCATAGATAGGCATAATTTATCAAAGAAGCTCAAAGAAGACATGATTCTAACAGAGAAACATAACTAAACAGAGATTATTTCAGAAGACAAAACTAATCTAAACATGCAGTAGCTTAAACGACTAACAATAAAAGAAATTAAACTAAAAAGCATACTAAAGCATGAAGATGATGAAGATGTAAACAAAGAAGACATGGAAGAACAAAAAAAAAATCATAAAAATAGAAAATGAGGGGAGGGGACTTAGATTGCAAGATCTGTCTCCTGTGCTATTTCCCCTTTTCTTGTTATTTTTCTTTTTTCTTTTCTTTCAGACTTCAAGTCGAAGTCTTTTTTCTAGTTTCTTTTTCTTTCTTTTCCAGTTTTCTTTCTTTCAGACTTCAAGTTGAAGTCTTTTATTGTTTTAGTGGTATTGCTGGGTTCAGGGTATGTTAAAAGAAAGGTTTGGTTTAGGGTTTGATTTTTAGGTCGACCGGAGTTAGGGTTCCGGCGACCTATTTTGGAATATTCGAGCATTTAGAGAGATATCGAAGGAACCCACTTATGGGGGGTGATAGATCAGGGTGTGAGGGTCAAGTGGTGTTAATTTGGGAGGGGTTCTCATAGTTTTGGTTACCGGAGAGAAACTCCGATGACCGAAATTTCAAGAAGACGAAGGTTTTCTAGGGTTTCTTGGGTTTTCGTGGTGTTTCATGGTGGAGAAGAAGGAGATAAAGGTTTGGGGGTTGGGAGTTGGCCAGAGACTGCCATGAGAGGCAGCCAGTCTCCATGGCTGGCGATGAGAAGAGGGGAGGAAGAAGATGAAGCAGAGGCGACTAGGGTTTAGAGATAGGAAATGGCCGGTCTCTGAAGAGACCGGACCTTTATATAGTTGTTGCGTTTGATGAATCCCTGGCCGTTAGATCAAGTGAGATCAATGGCCAGGATTAATTCCCCCAAAACGGTGTCGTCTCAATTAAATGAGAGACTTATTCACATCCGTTAGATTTCAAAGCATGAACGGCTAGGATTTGATCTCAGATTTTAGTTAACTAATTAATTCCGAACAAAGTCTCAGCCGTTGAATTTAGTGTGATGAATGGCTGAGATCATTTTCATTTCAAATGTGATGGACCGGATCTCTAAACTGGTTTGGGCCAATGCACTTGGGCTAGCATTTGGCCCAGTTCTATTTTTTTTATTTTCTTTATATTTTAATTATTTTTTGTGGTATTTTCTTTTGTATTTCATTTTTTCTTTTTGTATTATTTTCAATTATTCAATTTCCTATTTTCTCTAATTTTTTGATATTTTTTGACATTTTTCTACTATTTTTCTCTAATTTTCGTCATTATTGCCTTTTTTTAATTTTCCTTTAACTAATTTAATTGTAATATTTGTATTTAACCTACATTTTTTTAGTTTTCTAATTTTAATTTCTAATTGTTCACTCACACAAATGCATCTTATTTCAATCAAAACATGTAATTGCACACAAAAATATTATTTATTTTAATTTTGGAATTTATTGCTTAGAGCAAAAATCATGTGCTCACAGCTGCCCCTCTTTGCTCGGGAACACGAAGTGTTTCAGTGCAAAGACAAGTGAGTAGTAATGAGAGATTTTTGCCCACTGGCATATTCCGTGAGAAGCATTTTGAAAACCTTTTGACCGCACCCTGCCTTAGAGGTTGCCTACATATCCTGGGCTAAACAAGAATCACATCAGTGTAGTTCGAGAAGGTCTGGTAGTTTAAAACTACCAAGACTTTGCTGTTGCATTGACACTGCTATGACTACTGACCTACTCCTTATTACACCAGGGGAAAAGGTGCAAAATGAAGAAGCTATTCTAAGCTATAATGCTACGAGTTACAATTGTTCCTATCTACTTCTTGTCTTCTTATTCTTCCTTGTCTCTTTTTCCTTGATTTTCTGTGCGGCTATCCTTCTTTTTGTTGATTTTTCTTTTTCTTTCTTCCTTTCTTTTTGTGATTTTCGATGATACTCCTTGCCTTCAAATTGATACTTGCTCAAAACAAAACAAAACAACAAAACTTTTTCTTCTTCCCTAGTGTGGGCTTTTCATGTTACGATGTTACTCATGTTAGCTAACACAAAACAAAATTGCAGAAATTAAAAATTGTAGAAATGTATTCCCTTGTTATACAGGTGGGCGCCTGAACAGAAATTAAAAATTGCAAAAATGTATTCCCTTATTATACAGGTGGGCGCCTGAACAGAAATTAAAATTGCAAAAAATGTATTCCCTTGTTACACAGGTGGGCGCCTGAACAGAAATTAAAATTGCAAAAATGTCACGACCCGAATTTTCCACCAACATCGGAATCGTGATGGCGCCTACTCGTGGTAGCTAGGCAAGCCACTTTATTTACGCTATCCTATTTTTAGCAATATTTCCCGTTCAAATTATCTACCAAAACCATAACTTTAATTAAACCAGTGCGGAAGACTTTATAAAAATAGAAATAAGCAGTTTCAAGGTAAAATAATACTGAAATCCTCTACCCAAGACGTGGAGTCACCAACTCACGAACTACTACATGAATACTACACATAAAGGTCCGAAAGAAATATAACATAATCTGTTTGTCTCGGAACAAGGAGACTATAGCTAATAACATAAATAAAAGGAAGAGACACCGGGCCTGCAGATGCCTGCAAGCTACCTCAGTCTCAAATATGATCAACTCCCACGCCAAAAATCTACTGTTGCTGCTCCTGATTGAAACCTGGACTTGTGCAAAAACGCACAGAAGTGCAATATCAGCATAACCAACCCCATGTGTTGGTAAGTGCCTGGCCTATCCCGACGAAGTAGTGACAAGCCTAGGACCAGACATCCACATAAACCTGTGCAGTTCTATATATATATGTACACCACAAGATAACAAGAAATAACTAAGTAACAACGCAACAAGGAATGTCACAGAAGAACTCGACAGTTAACAACAGTTATTAAATCAACAAGTAAAACAAGTATAATGAGAAACGAGTAATGTTAAGGCAATGAAATAGCAAATACACCCTTCGTGCTTTTACTCTCATCCTCACCAAATAAGCAAATAAAGTGCACGGCATCACCCTTCGTGCTTTTACTCTCATCCTCACATCCATAGTACGGCATGATCCTTTGTACATGGTTCAATAACAAGGCACGACATGATCCTTCGTGCATAATCAATAACATGGCACGTCATTAACCTTCGTGCATAATCAATAACAAGGCACGGTATTAACCTTTGTGCGTAAACAAAAAATCAAGGCACGACATCACCCTTCGTGCTTTATCACTCTTCCTCACCCAAATAACAATCAAAGTTAAGGGCACAGAATGAAAACAATAAATCATGAACCGTCCTGGCAAGAGACAAAATAATTATCACAACCAAGTCCCGGCAAGGGCAATAAATATCTCACTTCACAACAAGTCCCGGCAAGGGAGAACCATAACAATTCTACAACCCAGCAAGGGTTCAACAATTTTTCTTCAAATATGTCTCACAACAAGTATTAACAACGACTCACGGTCATGCAAGACGCCAGTGTATGAATGCTCGTCACCACAGCCCATACACCGCACTCGATCACATAACACATAGCACATAATCATATTCCCTCAAGCTAGGATAGAACAAACACTTACCTCTAGCCTTGAAGTCCAAATTATGCTTCAATTATAGCTTTTTCCTCGAAATTCCGCTTTCAACTAGCTCGAATCTAATCACAATTGGTTCCATTATATTAATAATCATTAATTAAATTGGTTTGAATGCTAACAAATGGTTTTCTCAAAGTTTACCCCAAAATTTCCCAAAATGCCCCTGGCCCCACGTGGTCGAAACTTGGGGTTCGGACCAAAATCCGGTTACCCATTCCTCCACGAGTTCAATTATATGATTTGTTTCAAAATCGGACCTTAATTTGAGGTCCAATTGCCCAATTCATGAAAAACCTAGGTTCTACCCAAAAACATGGATTTCTACCATGAAAACCTTTGATTCTTATTGAAAAACATGTTTAATGTTGTTAGGAATTGAAAGAATTAAGTAAAAAGTAACTTACAATTGCTTTGGAGTGAATTTGGCCTTGAGAGCTCGTGTGTGGTGTGAGGGTTTTTGAAAAAGTGAAGAATGAACTGAAAAATTCGTTTAAGTATAGAATTACACAACTGCGGATATCGCAATTGCGAACATTTGTTCGCAATTGCGAACGCTACAGGTCTGCGAGAGAAAGTTCGCATTTGCGAACTCTAGCCCAGGTCTGCCAGTCTCGCAATTGCGAGAGTTCCTTCGCATTTGCGAAGGTGAGGCCTTCTTGCCCAGGATCGCATTTGCGACCCTTTGTTCGCATTTGCGAACACTGGCCATCTGAGTCCCTTTCGCATTTGCGACATTTTGTTCGCATTTGCGAACTTGGCATGATTCAGGCAGACTTCGCATTTGCGATCAAGGGTTCGCATTTGCCAACCCAGCCTTGACCTGTCACCTTCGCATTTGCGAGATATTCTTCGCATTTGCGAAGCCAACAGCTGGGTGAAAAACCAGCAGTGCAAAAATTCAGAATTTGAACCAACGGCCTATCAAATCTTTGCCCGAGCCCCCGGGGCTCCAAACCAAACATGTACACAACATCAAAAACACTTTACAAACTTGTTCGTGCGATCACATCGCCAATATAACATCGTTTTCATCAAATCAATCCTCAAGTTCATGATTTTCATACTTTTGGTTTTCAAAACTTTCAAACTTGGAACAAAAGGTCCAAAACTTATCAAACGGCATCCAATTGTCACCAAACTTTGCAGAAAGCACATATATAATATTTAAGTCTTGTACCGGGCGTCGGAACCAAAATACGAGCCGGATACCATGGTCATTTAATTCATTTTCTTTAATAATTACAGCAAAAACAATTTCATAGAAAAATTTATAACTTGGGCTCTAGGCCTTAGAATTCGACTCCGGACGCACGTCCAAGTCCCATATTTTCCTACGGACCTTCCGGGACCGTCCGATCTCGGGTCCGGCTCCGTTAACCAAAACTATTGACCGAAGTCAACTATGTCAATATTAATATCATTTTTCTCCAAGGTTTTCATAGAATTCATATTTTCTGTCACAAAATCTTTTCCGGCTACATGCCCGGATTGTGCATGTAAATCGAGGCAACATAAAATGAGGTTTTCAAGGCCTCGGAAGTGTAGAACAAATGAGGAAAACAAGTGATGACCCCATTGGGTCGTCACATCCTCCACCTCTAAAACAACCGTTCGTCCTCGAACGGACAAGAGAAGGAAGTACCTGAGTCGGGGAACAAATGTGGGTAGCGGCTCCGCATATCAGACTCGGACTCCCAGGTCGATGCCTCAGGAGGCTGACCTCTCCACTGAACACGCACAGAAGGATAACTCTTCGACCTCAACTATCGAACTTAACGGTCTAGAATATCCACCGGCTTCTCCTCGTAGGATAGATCTGTAACGACCCGGCCCGTCGTTACGGGAATTTACCACCCCGTTACCTTGCATTTACATATATTATACTTTTAAATTAGTATTAGAATATATTGGGTGAGTTAGGAGTGATTTGGATTAAAAATGAAACAAATAGCATGTTTGAAGGAAGCTTAAATATGGAAAGTCAACCAAGAGTTGACTATTGATTAAGAGTGCTCGGAACCGGATTCTGATGATTCGACTAGTTCCGGGGGATCATTTATGACTTAGGAGAGCAATCGGAATTGAATTCAGAGGTCCGGTGTAGGTTTAGGCTTGAATTGGCGAATGTTGAATTTTGGCGAAAACCGGATGGTAGGTGATATTTTGATCCGGGGGTCGGAATGGAATTCAAACAATTTCTGTAGCTTCGTTATGTGATTTTGGATGTGTCTGCAAATTTTCAGATCATTCGGACATCGTTTGATCGGGTTTTGGATTGAATGTTAGTTTTGAAAGTTTTGAAGAAACTTAGGCTTGAATTCGTGAGTAAATGGAGATTTTGATGTTTAGTATGGTGTTTTTATGATTGGAACAAGTCCGTATCATGTTTTGGAGTACGTTGGTGGTTTTCGTTGGGGTCCCGGGGGCCTCGAGATGATTTCGGACCATCAACCGGGCATTTGGACATGGCAAACAAATCTGCAGAAAAACTGCAGGTTCTGCCCAGGCCCTTAAGCCTTTCAGTGAATCGCATTCGCGGGAGGGGGAGACACGTTCGCGTAGGCCAGGGGTGTTGAACATCGCGGACGCGTTGCTTGGGTCGCGTTCGCGTAGGGTCGTGGGAGCTGTGCTTCGCGTTCGCGGGAGGTGTATCGCGAACGCGTAGAAGAAATCTGGGCGGCTGGGAGTTTGAACATCGCGAACGCGTGGTTGGCGTCGCGTTCGCAAATGGTAGCTGGAATTGAGAATCGCGAACGCGTGGTAAGCGTCGCATTCGCGAACAGTAAGGCGGAGCTGTTCATCGCGAACGCGTGTGGGCTCACGCGAACGCGAAGAACAAAAGTCTCTGGCAGAGAATTTAATCACAGAACAGAGGGTTACGGGTTCATTAACCCAAAGCTCAATTTTGAGCCCTAGAGAGAAGAAAACTCGAGGAAATCACCGAGAAGTCATCGGGTATTCGTCGGAGGTAAGATTCTTGACTCAAAAACATCATTTTATGGTAGAATTAACATCAATCTTCATGAAATTGGGTTGAAATCTTGAAGAAATGTGGCCTAAATATTGAAAACGGGATTTTTGGATTTGGAAGGCCATTTGAACTCCGATTTTGATAAATTTTATATGCACGGACTCGTGGCGAGATAAGGATCGCGTTGGTACTAATTTCGGATTTTTCCGAGCAGTGGGCCCAGGGTCGGGTTTTACCAACTTGGTGTATTTATGTGAATTTCATGTAAATTGAAATGGGTTATGATTCTTTGACCCGTATTTGATATAATTTTTGTTATTTGACTAGATTCTACACACGAGGCAGCGAAATTCAAAGGAAAAGGCATCGCGGACGAGTCTACGACCGGCTAGAGGTGAGTAGTTTGTGTATATGGTAGCCTGAGGGTTCGAAACCCCGGCTTAGCACATTATGACGCTATTAGGGCGTGGCTCGCACACCGTGGCAGGTGCGGGATTGATTGTGACTGGGGATTGAGACTGGGTCCATCCCGGAAATGAATAATATGTTGCTAGTGTTGGAAATACACTGTATTTGCTATATTTGTGGGCTGTAAGCCTTGTTTGGGGCCTTGTGCCGATCCTGTAGCGTCCTTAGAGGACAATATTTATGTGATAGCTATAATTGCTTAAATCACTGATCTCGGTCCTGGAAATTGAAATCACACTTTTGAAATGCTAAGTCACCGGCTTTTACAAATTTAATAAAGTTAAAGTATTTTTCATAAATTATGAATTGAGAACTGGAATTAAGGAAAAATGAATTGTTTTGTGACTTAATTGCTTATTGTGGACTGAGTATGGGATCGGGCTGCACGCCGCAGTGGTTGATATGAGGATCGGGCCGCACGCCGCAGCAGTATTGCGCTTGGGCTGTAGGAGCCCCTCCGGAGTCTGTACACACCCCCAGTGAGCGCCGTCGACGTTAAATTGGATCGGGCTACACGTCGTAGCGGTTATGTGCATTGCATTGCATCTATATTTGTTGAATTACTCTGTGGTAGCTGTATTGTATTGTTGCTGCTAGTTCATAGGAGATTCGGAGTGTAGTGTACCTTCATATTGTGGTATTTTGTGGATTTCTTACTGTCAGCTACTTATATATATTTGTTACTCACTGAGTACTTAGTACTCACCCCTACTCCCTGCACCTTTTGTGTGCAGACTCAGGTACTCAGGAGCAATAGACGGGCATCTCCAGCGTTTGCAGTGTCACATCGAGTTGCTGAGGTAGCTGCCTACGTTCGCAGAACCTAGCTTCTCCTCTCATTTCCAGTTGTTATTTTTTTATTTTGGTATTCAGACTTGAGTACTTCTATATCGTACTCTCTTTTCCTGTTGGGTTTTGTTAGAGGCTCTAGACTCGTGACTCCGGATCTTTGGGAGTGTCAGTATTTTGTTCTTTATTATTATTATTGGAGTCCTTAAACTCATATATTCTCCATGGGTTGTCCATTTGGGACTGGTATTTGTGATAATTAAATTGTTTGGTCTGGCTGGCCTAGCTTGATCGTTGGGCGCCATCACGACCGGATTTGGGTCGTGACAAGTTGGTATCGAGCCTAGGTTATTAGGACTCGCGAGTCATGAGCCGGTTTAGTAGGCTTTCGCAGATCGGTACGTAGACGTCCATATCTATCTTCGAAGGGCTACGAAACTTTAGGAAAAACCTCATTTTCTTGAATTCATATCGTGCGATTTGTGTTATCATGAAATTATATTTTTCCATATTCTATTCTCTCGCGGATGGCGAGAACACGAGCTAACGGATGTGGCGGACGACCACCATTGGCACCCGGAGGCCGTGGTCGTGGTAGAGGTAGAGGCGACGGCGCCGGCACTGGCCGACCCACCGGCCGACCGGACTCGGGGTCGGATTCCCGCACCGGTGGCCTAGACTCGGGACCGGATTCCGGCGGCAAACGTTACGGCAACTCAGTGTTCGGGCACCGGCGGTGCCCATTGTGATACCGGGTCTTCGGGAGACCTTGGCTCGGATCTTATCGGTGTGCACGGGCTTGGCACGGTAGTTGCGGCCTCTGCCGCGATGTCTTCTTCACGGGCGGGGGAGGGAATCGGACCCACGTGGCTCACACACCCGAGCCAGTTCGGCCGGTTGCGCCCGTTGCACCGGCTCCTTGCTTATATGGTTCCGGCTATGCCCGATGATGAGCGGCGTCGTTTGGAGAGATTTGAGAGGCTACGACCTCCGACATTCAGTGGTGCCGAGGGCGAGGACGCCTAGGGTTTTCTTGACAGATGTCAGCGCATGCTTCGCACCGCGGTATTCTAGAGTCCAGCGGTGTTTCATTCACCACTTTTCGGTTCACGGGTGCAGCATTTCAGTGGTGGGAGGATTTCGAAAGGCGTAGGCCCGCGCGGGCGGTGCCCTCACTTGGCAGCAGTTCTCCGCGGTATTTTTGGAGAAGTATGTGCCTCGGTCTCGTCGAGAGGGGCTGCGACGTCGGTTCGAGTGGTTGAAGCGAGGAGAGATGACGGTTACTCGATACGAGATGAGATTCACACGGTTGGACCGTCATGCCATGTGGATGGTTCCTACGGACGAGAGAGAGGATTCGGAGATTTATTGATGGCCTTATTTATCCCATCCGCATATTGATGACCGGGGAGAGAGTTTCGACGCAGTTACCTTTGAGGAGGTGGTTGATGCTGCCCGTCATATTGAGACGGATCGCCGCGAGAGAGCGGGAGGAGAGAGAGGCTAAGAGGCCTCGTGGTGCTTGGCAGTTACGGTGGTGCTCCGTCTAGGGGCCAATTTCAGCATATAGCAGAGGTCGCTCTTTCGGGTCTCATCAGTCTGGACGTACAGAGTCCAGGGGGATTTCATCGGATCGTGGTCGTCGAGGCCGGCGAGGGTTATCGGGGTCGGCGAGCCGTCGGCGAGCCGTCGGCGAGTCGACCGCACCGAGTGCTCTTCCGGCTCGTAGCTCGCTCCTCGCTTCCTCGGCACGGGGTTCATCGGTAGCGAGGGTCCTCGGCGGCCCCTTCTTCCATCTTCGGGCCGTTGTTTTGAGTGCGGTGATTTGGGCCATATCGGGAGAGAGTGTCCTCAGTGGCTTCGTAGCGGTCTCAGCAGAGGGATCGGCCCTCGTCTTCTACTCCTGTTTCTTCGGCGCCAGCACGGTCGGCTAGGACTGGTGGCCAGGTATCGAGAGGTCGCCCTAGGGGTGAGGATCGTACTGGTGGAGGCCGGGCTCGTTTCTATGCTCTTCCGGATAGGAAAGATGCTAGTGCTTCGGATGCGGTCATTTCGGGTATTATCTCAGTCTGCCACAGGGATGCTTCTCTGTCTTATTTGATCCCGGATCCACCTATTCTTATGTCTCTACTTATTTTTCACATCATTTGGGTATGACCCGTGGTATTCTTGCTTTGCCCGTACATGTGTCTACCCCGGTGGGGGATACTGTTGTTGTGGATCAGGTATATCGATCCTGTATTATTACTATTGGGGGTCTGGAGACCCGAGTTGATCTATTACTACCGGGCATGGTAGATTTCGATGTTATCCTAGGCATGGATTGGCTATCTCCTTATCATGCGATTCTGGACTGTCATGCCAAGACAGTCACACTAGCTATTCCAGGTTATCCCGAGGATCGAGTGGCATGGCTTGACTGATTATGTGTCCGACAGGGTGATTTCTTATATAAAGGCCCAACGAATGATTGGCAAGGGTTGTTTATCTTATTTGGCCTTCATTAGAAATGTTGAGGCCGAGACACCCGGTCTTGATTCGGTCCCCATTGTGAGGGAGTTTCCGGATGTATTTCCAGCAGACCTACCAGGCATGCCGCCTGACAGAGATATTGACTTTGGTATTGACTTGGTGCCGGGCACTCAACCCATTTCTATTCCTCACTATCGCATGGCACCAGCAGAGTTAAAAGAATTGAAAGAACAACTTCAGGAACTCTTAGATAAGGGTTTCATTCGTCCAAGTGTGTCACCTTGGGGTGCACCGGTGTTGTTCGTGAAGAAGAAAGATGGCACAATGTGAATGTGCATTGATTACAGGCAGCTGAACAAGGTAACAATGAAGAATAAGTACCCATTACCTCGTATTGAGGACCTATTTGATCAGCTCCAGGGAGCTAGTGTATTTTCTAAGATTGATCTTCGATCGGGCTATCATCGGTTGAAGATCAGGGACTCGGATATTATGAAGACAGCGTTCAGGACGCGATATGGGCACTATGAGTTCCTGGTAATGTCTTTCGGGCTAACTAATGACCCAGCTGCATTCATGGACTTGATGAATAGTGTATTTCGGCCGTACCTTGATTCTTTTGTGATTGTGTTTATTGATGATATTCTGGTGTATTCACGCAGCCAGGAGGAGCATGCACATCATTTGAGAGTGGCATTGCAGAGGTTGGGAGAAGAGAAGCTTTATGCAAAATTCACTAAGTGTGAGTTATGGCTTGATACTGTGGGTTTTCTGGGACATATAGTGTCCAGTGATGGTATTCGGGTTGATCCTCAGAAGGTTGAGGCAGTGCAGAATTGGCCCAGACCTTCCTCAGCTACAGAGATTCGGAGTTTTCTCGGCTTGGCAGGCTATTATCGTCGGTTTGTTCGGGATTTCTCATCTATTGCTTCACCGTTGACTAAGTTGACACAGAAGAATGCTCCATTTGTGTGGTCTGATGTATGTGAAGAGAGCTTTCAGAAGCTCAAAGAGGCTTTGACCACGGCTCCAGTACTTGTATTACCATCAGCTTCAGGGTCATATACGGTGTATTGTGATGCTTCTAGAGTTGGACTCGGTTGTGTGTTGATGCGGGAGGGTAGAGTTATTGCATATGCTTCTCGTCAGTTAAAGCCCCACGAGAAAAACTACCCTGTTCATAATTTGGAGTTAGCTGCTATTGTTCATGCCTTGAAGATTTGGAGGCATTATCTATATGGTGTATCTTGTGATGTATATACATACCACCGCAGCCTTCAGCATTTGTTTAAGCAAAAAGATCTAAATTTGAGGCAGCGGAGATGGCTTGAATTGCTTAAAGACTATGATATTACTATCTTGTACCATCCCGGGAAAGCCAATGTAGTGGCTGATGCATTGAGCCGGAAGGCCATTAGTATGGGCAGTTTGGCGTATATTCCAGTTGGGGAGAGACCCCTAGCAGTTGATGTTCAGGCGTTAGCTAATCAGATGGTGAGGCTGGATATTTCTGAGCCCGGTCGGGTGATGGCTTGTGTAGTAGCTCGTTCTTCTTTATATGATCGTATTCGAGAGCGCCAGTATGATGATCCACACTTACTTGTCCTTAAGGACAAAGTTCAGCATGATGATGCCAGAGATGTCACTATTGATAGTGATGGTGTATTACGGATGTAGGGCCGGATATGCGTGCCCAATGTTGACGGCCTTCGTGAATTGATATTGGAAGAGTCCCACAGTTCGCGGTATTCTATTCATCCTGGAGCCGCGAAGATGTATCAGGATTTGAAGCAGCATTACTGGTGGAGAAAGATGAAGAAAGATATTGTGAGCCATGTGGCTCGGTGTCTAAACCGTCAGCAGGTCAAGTATGAGCATCAGAGACCTGGTGGTGTATTCCAGCGTATTGATATTCCGGAGTGGAAGTGGGAAAGAATAACTATGGACTTCGTTAGTGGAATCCCTCGGACAGCGAGGAAGTTTGATTCAGTTTGGGTGGTGGTGGATAGGTTGACCAAGTGAGCTCACTTCATCCCAGTGTGTACTACCTATACCTCAGAGCGGTTGGGCAGAGATATTCATCCGTGAGATAGTGAGATTGCATGGAGTTCCTATTTCTATTATATCGGACAGAGGTACCCAGTTCACTTCTCAGTTCTGGAGGACATTTCAGCGAGAGTTGGGTTCACGGGTAGAGCTGAGCACAACATTTCATCCACAGACGGATGGGCAGTCTGAGCGTACTATTCAGATATTAGAGGATATGTTGCGTGCTTGTGTCATTGATTTCGGTGGTTCGTGGGCTGATTATTTTCCTTTGGCGGAGTTTGCTTATAATAATAGCTATCAGTCCGGCATTCAGATGGCACCGTATGAAGCTTTATATGGGAGACGGTGTAGGTCTCCGGTCGGTTGGTTCGAGCCCGGCGAGGCTAGGTTGTTGGGGACAGAGTTAGTCCAAGATGCCTTAGACAAGGTGAAGGTGATTCAGGAGAGACTTCGCACAGCTCAGTCGCGTCAGAAGAGTTATGCAGACCGGAAGGTCCGAGATGTGTCTTATTCAGTAGGTGAGAAGGTGTTGCTGAAGGTTTCGCCTATGAAAGGTGTTATAAGGTTTGGAAAGAAAGGGAAGTTGAGCCCGAGGTTTATTGGACCTTTTGAGGTGCTTAGGAAAGTTGGGGAGGTGGCTTATATGCTTGCTTTGCCACCCGGTTTGTCGGGAGTTCACCCGGTGTTCCATGTATCTATGCTCCGGAAGTATGTCGGAGACCCGTCTCATGTGTTGGACTTCGGCACGATACAGCTAGATGAGGATTTGACTTATGATGTGGAACCAGTAGCCATTTTGGGTCGACAGGTTCGTAAGCTGAGATCTAAGGATATAGCTTCAGTGAAAGTGCAGTGGAGAGGTCGTCCCGTGGAGGAAGCAACTTGGGAGACCGAACAGGAGATGCGAAGTAGATATCCACACTCGGATGATGCTCCAGGTATGTTTCTTAACCCGCTCACGGACGAGCGTTTGTTTAAGTTGGGGAGAATGTAATGACCCGGCCCGTCGTTACGGGAATTTACCACCCCGTTACCTTGCATTTACATATATTATACTTTTAAATCAGTATTAGAATATATTGGGTGAGTTAGGAGTGATTTGGATTAAAAATGAAACAAATAGCATGTTTGAAGGAAGCTTGAATATGGAAAGTCAACCAAGAGTTGACTATTGATTTAGAGTGCTCGGAACCGGATTCCTGATGATTCGACTAGTTCCGGGGGATCATTTATGACTTAGGAGAGCAATCGGAATTGAATTCGGAGGTCCGGTGTAGTTTTAGGCTTGAATTGGCGAATGTTGAATTTTGGCGAAAACCGGATGGTAGGTGATATTTTGATCCGGGGTCGGAATGGAATTCCGACAATTTCTGTAGCTTCGTTATGTGATTTTGGATGTGTCCTGCAAATTTTCAGATCATTCGGACATCGTTTGATCGGGTTTTGGATTGAATGTTAGTTTTGAAAGTTTTGAAGAAACTTAGGATTGAATTCGTGAGTAAATGGAGATTTTGATGTTTAGTATGGTGTTTTTATGATTGGAACAAGTCCGTATCAAGTTTTGGAGTACGTTGGTGGTTTTCGTTGGGGTCCCGGGGGCCTCGGGATGATTTCGGACCATCAACCGGGCATTTGGACTTGGCAAAAAATCTGCAGAAAAACTGCAGGTTCTGCCGAGGCCCTTAAGCCTTCGCGTTCGCGTGACTAGTGTCGCGTTCGCGAAGGCCAAGCCTTTCAGTGAATCACGTTCGCGGGAGGGGGAGACGCGTTCGCGTAGGCCAGGGGTGTTGAACATCGCGAACGCGTTGCTTGGGTCGCGTTCGCGTAGGGTCGTTGGAGTTGTGCTTCGCGTTCGCGGGAGGTGTATCGCGAACGCGTAGAAGAAATCTGGGCGGCTGGGAGTTTGAACATCACGAACGCGTGGTTGGCGTCGCGTTCGCGAAGGGTAGCTGGAATTGAGCATCGCGAACGCGTGGTAAGCGTCGCGTTCGCGAAGAGTAAGGCGGAGCTGTTCATCGCGAACGCGTGTGGGCTCACGCGAACGTGAAGAACAAAAGTCTCTGGCAGAGAATTTAATCACAGAACAGAGGGTTACGGGTTCATTAACCCAAAACTCAATTTTGAGCCCTAGAGAGAAGAAAACTCGAGGAAATCACTGAGAAGTCATCGGGTTTTCGTCGGAGGTAAGATTCTTGACTCAAAAACATCATTTTATTGTAGAATTAACATCAATCTTCATGAAATTGGGTTGAAATCTTGAAGAAATGTGGCCTAAATATTGAAAACGGGATTTTTGGATTTGGAAGGCCATTTGAACTCCGATTTTGATAAATTTTATATGCACGGACTCGTGGCAAGATAAGGATGACGTTGGTACTATTTTCGAAATTTTTCCGAGCAGTGGGCCTAGGGTCGGGTTTTACCAACTTGGTGTATTTATGTGAATTTCATGTAAATTGAAATGGGTTATGATTCTTTGACCCGTATTTGATACAATTATTGTTATTTCACTAGATTCTACACACGAGGCAGCGAAATTCAAAGGAAAAGGCATCGCGAACGAGTCTACGACCGGCTAGAGGTGAGTAGTTTGTGTATATGGTAGCCTGAGGGTTCGAAACCCCGGCTTAGCACATTGTGATGCTATTAGGGCGTGGCTCGCACACCGTGGCAGGTGCGGGATTGATTGTGATTGGGGATTGAGACTGGGTCCATCCCGGAAATGAATAATATGTTGCTAGTGTTGGAAATGCACTGTATTTGCTATATTTGTGGGCTGTAAGCCTTGTTTGGGGCCTTGTGCCGATCTGTAGCGTCCTTAGAGGACAATATTTATGTGATAGCTATAATTGCTTAAATCACTGATCTCAGTCCTGGAAATTGAAATCATACTTTTGAAATGCTAAGTCACCGGCTTTTACAAATTTAATAAAGTTAAAGTATGTTTCATAAATTATGAATTGAGAACTGGAATTAAGGAAAAATAAATTGTTTTGTGACTTAATTGCTTATTGTGGACTGAGCATGGGATCGGGCTGCACGCCGCAGTGGTTGATATGAGGATCGGGCTGCACGCCGCAGCAGTATTGCGCTTGGGCTGTAGGAGCCCCTCCGGAGTCTGTACACACCCCTGGTGAGCGCCGTCGACGTTAAATTGGATCGGGCTACACGCCGTAGTGGTTATGTGCATTGCATTGCATCTGTAGTTGTTGAATTACTCTGTGGTAGCTGTATTGTATTGTTGTTGCTAGTTCGTAGGAGATTCGGACCGTAGTGTAGCTTCATATTGTGGTATTTTGTGGATTTCTTACTGTCAGCTACATGTATATATTTGTTACTCACTGAGTACTTAGTACTCACCCCTACTTCCTGCACCTTTTGTGTGCAGACTCAGGTACTCAGGAGCAGTAGACGGGAAATTCCAGCGGTTGCGGTGTCATATCGGGTTGCTGAGGTAGCTGCCTACATTCGCAGAACCTAGCTTCTCCTCTCATTTCCAGTTGTTATTTTGTATTTTGGTATTTAGACTTGAGTACTTCTATATCGTACTCTCTTTTCCTGTTGGGTTTTGTTAGAGGCTCTAGACTCGTGACTCCGGATCTTTGGGAGTGTCAGTATTTTGTTCTTTATTATTATTATTGGAGTTCTTAAACTCATATATTCTCCTTGGGTTGTCCATTTGGGACTGGTATTTGTGATAATTAAATTGTTTGGTCTGGCTGGCCTAGCTTGATCGTTGGGCGCCATCACGACCGGATTTGGGTCGTGACAAGATCATTGTCCAATTGGACAGTACTAAAGTCTAACACATGTGTGGGATCGCCGTGGTATCTCCGAAGCATAGATACATGAAATACTGGATGCACGGCTGATAAGCTAGGCGGCAGAGCTAGTCTGTAAGCCACCCCTCCCACTCGGTCTAGAATATCAAATGGGCCAATATACCTAGGGCTGAGCTTGCTCTTCTTCCCGAACCTCATCACGCCCTTCATAGGCGACACTCGGAGCAACACTCGCTCACCAACCATGAAATCTACATCTCGAACCTTACGATCCGCATAAGTCTTCTGTCTGGACTGAGCTGAACGCAATCTCTCCAGGATAGTCTTGACCTTATCTAAGGCCACCTGAACTAAATCTGTACCCAACAACCGAGCCTCCCCCGGCTCAAACCATCCGACTGGAGATCGACATCGCCTACCATACAACGCCTCATACGGGGCCACCTGGATGCTGGACTGGTAGCTATTATTGTAGGCGAACTCTACTAATGGCAGAAACTGGTCCCACGAGCCTCCGAAATCAATGACACAGGCTCGAAGCATATCCTCTAGAATCTAAATAGTCCTCTCGGATTGACCATCCGTCTGGGGATGAAAAGATGTACTTAGTTGATCCTGGGTGCCTAACTCCTGCTGGACCGCTCTCCAGAACCGCGAGGTAAACTGTGTACCCCGATCAGAGATAATAGATACCGGCACCCCGTGAAGTCAAACAATCTCTCTGATGTAAATCTATGCTAACCTCTCCGATGAGTAGGGTACAAATACTGGAATGAAGTGTGCTGACTTGGTCAGCCTATCAACAATGACCCAAATAGCATCAAATTTCCTTCGAGTCAAAGGAAGTCCAGTAACGAAGTCCATAGTGATCCGCTCCCATTTCCACTCGGGAATTTCAATCCTTTGGAATACACCACTAGGCCTCTGGTGCTCATATTTCACCTGCTGACAATTTAGATACCGAGCGACGTATGCAACGATATCTTTCTTCATTTTGCGCCACCAATAGTGTTGCCGTAAGTCCTGGTACATCTTCGCGGTGCCTGGGTGAATAGAATACCACGAACTGTGGGCCTCCACTAAGATCAACTCTCGAATCCCTTCAACATTGGGCACACAAACTCGACCCTGCAATCTCAATACCCCATCATCATCTAGATTTACCTTCGTGGCACCTCCCCGCTATACTGTATCTCTCAAGTCACGCAAATGAGGATCATCAAATTGCCTCTCGCGAATCTGCTCTAATAGAGATGAACGAGCGACCGTGCAGGCCAACACCCTGCTAGGCTCAGAAATGTCTAATCTCACAAACCGGTTGGATAAGGCCTGGACATCTAAAGCAAATGGTCTCTGACTAACCGAAATGAATGCAAGACTACCCATGCTGGCAGACTTTCTACTCAATGCACCGGCCACCACATTGGCCTTACCTGGGTGGTATAGGATAGTAACATCATAGTCTTTCAGCAACTCTAACCATCTCCGTTGTCATAGATTCAACTCCTTTTGCTTGAACAAATATTGTAGGCTCTTGTTATCAGTGTACACCTCACACATCACACCATATAGATAATGCCTCCAGATCTTTAAGGCATGAACCACTGCTGCTAACTCAAGATCATGGACTGGATAATTATTCTCATGTATTTTTAGCTGTCTCGAAACATAAACGATAACCTTACCATCCTGCATCAGTACCGCTCCAAGCCCTGTAAGAGATGCGTCACAATAAACTGTATAAGGCCCTACACTCGTAGGTAGTATCAACACTGGTGCAGTAGTCAAGGCTGTCTTGAGCTTCTGAAAGCTCACCTCACACTCCTCTGACCACTGGAACTAGGCACCCTTCTGGGTCAACCTGGTCATCGGGGCTGCAATAGAAGAAAACCCCTCTACAAATCGACGGTAGTAACCGGCTAACCCGAAGAAACTCCGGATCTCGGTCACTGAAGCTAGTCGAGGCCAATTTTAGACTGCCTCAATCTTCTTTGGGTCCACCTGAATGTCACGCCCCAAATCGAGGGACATGACCGGCGCCTGACCGGGTTGCCCCAGTCAAGCGGACCTGGGTGCCTTTCATTCCCACGCGTTACCCCTGTGATGACTGCTTCTCATTAACCAAATATATTACTAATCATAATTGATTTCATATTAAACAAATAAAACGATACGAGTGATTCATTAACAAGATTTCAATTTTTTTACAACGCCCGACATAACACAATATATACATAATACTGGAGTCCCACAGTTTACATGTCTACAGAGCCTCTAGGATACAAAGGGAAATACAATACTTGCCGGTAACAAGGCTCCGGCTATACCTTTCAAAACCAAAATGAAATCCAAACCGAAGTGGCAAGAACCACACAAGGCCCCGAGGAAGAAAGGGGCTCACCAAGACGGGCAGTGGAAGGAGAAGAATACTACTGCCGACGAGCTGAAGTGCCTGCTACTGATCCACCTACAATCATGACACGAATGTAGCGCCCCGGCAAAAGGGACGTCAGTACACTTAAATTGTACTGGTATGTATGGACAAACTTTGTCCCAAGTAAACTCAAGCCATTAAATTACATCAACGATTAATTAAGCCAACCAACCATGTTTCCACATTTTCCTCATTTCAAATAATTCTCAACTCAAAGCACTTCCTACGATCAACCAATTTAACAATTACCAATCAATCACACAATGCACAAGTAGTCAAACAAAGGGGCAATCAGTGCCCCACAGGTTGCAAACTCTCCTGCTGTCTCCTTTCACAATTTCACATTATTGATTTATGTATCAATTTTCAATAGCGATTTCGATCGCTTTCCATCCTTATTACCCCTGACCACCCTTATTACCTCGGCCACCCTTATCACCCCAACCCAAACCTTATTTCACCACGTCGCGGCGCGCGACACGACCCCGCCTTACAGTTGAAAACACAACAATTTCAAACAGCAGATAAGGTACTACACACAATTTCAACAAGTTCAAATAAGCAACTTGCACATTGTTTCATGTTCTCAATTACTTCTCAAGCCAATATCACAACCAAGTTACAATGTTTCCACATTCAATAATATTCACACATGTATATTCAACAATTTTCCATAATTCAACCGTTTCATCTCTTTCCACAATAAACCAATTCTCAAGTGTTTCGATTTCTTTTCCACAAGGTGCCATATAGGCCATCATAATCATTATTCACAAATTCTTTACCCAATTCAACTCTCATTTACCTTTCGGTTCATATTTCTTACCATAACACTCATAGTTCAACAACAACTTTGAATATCCAACAACATCAATTAATCACATACAATTTCTCAAATCAACACATGCCAAACAATTTTACACCTAAGGGCGATTTCACAAGAATCAAAATTAGCCATACATACCCGGTGATGATTTTTCTTCCGTTAACTTTCTACTTTATGCTTACCCAAGATATCCTATTCTTGCCAACCTTGTTCTTGAAGACTCTTACTTCTACCCACTTCTTTTTACTAGAAATCAAGTTCAATAATCATGCATGAGTGTAAAAATTCTATTTTCAAAAGCTATTATATGCAAACCTCTCTTTACCCAATTAAAACTGAAAATCAAAGAAAATAGTTAGGGTTTTTACCTTGAAAATATTGGGGAAGTTGAATCCTTGCCCTAGAATCCCTTGGAATTAAGTAGTTGGAACAATCTTTGAAGATGAAGAACCTCTCTCTCTAAAAACCCTCTCTTCTCTCTCTAATTTTGGTGAGATGATATGATAAAATGAAGAAGAAGGGTGTTATATTAAAGAAGAGATCGGGTCAAAATGTTACAAAAATCTGGGCCGGGGTCAAATATGCGGTCACTATGCGACCGCAGAATCAACATGCGGTCCGCATAGTGGCCGCAGAATGGCTCAAAAATTACGCAGGCTCTGGAACGATTTGCGGTCACTATGCGGACCGCATGTCGATTCTGCGGTCGCAAAAGTGCACCGCAGATTGACATGCGATCGCATATCGACCGCACATTGGACACAATTTTGGGCAACTCTCTGGAACGATCTGCGGTCACTATGCGGACCGCATATTGATTCTGCGGTCGCAAAAGTGCACCGCAGATTGACATTTTTCTGGAAAAAATTTTATTCTACATTTTGAAACTTAAATCACTACCAAGGGTCCGAACCGCGGCTCGCAAGCTCGCCGCGAAGAATTCTACGCATTCCTAACACATCATTCGGACCATGACACCACATCTACTAGGTTTTATGCACAAAAATTTCACGGGGCCTTATACTGAATACCTTCCACTAATACGATGTGGCTCAGAAATGCCACCGAACTCAACCAGAACTCACATTTCGAAAACTTGGCATATAGCTGATTATCCTTCAGAGTCTGAAGAACCACTCTGAGGTGCTGCTCGTGCTCTTCCTGGTTGCGGGAGTATACCAGGATGTCATCTATAAAGACTATCGCGAACAAGTCTAAGTAAGGCTTGAACACCCGATTCACTAACTCCATGAATGCTACTGGGGCATTGGTCAACCCAAAGGACATGACCAAGAACTCATAATGCCCATATCTAGTGCGAAAGGCTGTCTTAGGAATGTCGGCCGCCCTGATCTTCAGCTGATGGTAGCCTGACCTCAAGTCTATCTTTGAGAACACCCTCGCTCCTTGGAGCTGGTCAAACAAATCATTAATCATCGGCAGTGGATACTTATTCTTTATTGTCACTTTGTTTAACTGCCGGTAATCAATACACATCCGCATCGAGCCATATTTCTTCTTCACAAACAATACAGGTGCTCCCCAGGGGAAAACACTGGGCCTGATAAAGCCCTTCTCAAGAAGGTCTTGCAACTGATCTTTTAACTCCGGCGGGGCCATACGATAGGGTGGAATAGAGATGGGCTGAGTGCCCGGTGCCAGATCAATACAGAAATAAATATCCCTATCGGGTGGTATGCCTGGCAGGTCTGAAGGAAAAACCTCAGGAAACTCCCGTACAATAGGGACTGACTCAATGGAAGGAACCTCTACGCTGGAATCATGAACATAAGCCAGATAAGCTAGACAACCCTTCTCGACCATGCGTCGAGCCTTAACATAGGAAATAATAGTGCGAACGGAGTGGCTTGAGGTACCTTTCCACTCTAGTCGGGGTGATTCTGGCAAGGCCAAGGTCACAGTCTTGGCATGACAATCTAGAATAGCATGGTATGGGGACAACCGGTCCATCCCCAATATGACATCAAAATCCACCATGTCCAAAAGCAACAGATCAACACGGGTCTCAAGACCCCCAAAGATAACTACGCATGAGCGATGTACCCGGTCGACTACAATGGAGTCGCCCACTGGTGTAGACACATAAATTGGAATATCTAGAGCACAACTAGGTACGACCAAATATGGTGAAAAGTAGGAAGACACATATGAATATGTAGACCCAGGGTCAAATAATACTGAAGCACCTCTGCCACAAACAATAATGATACATGTAATCACGGCATCTGATGCCTCCGCCTCTGGCCTGGCTGGCAAAGCATAGAATCGGGGATCAGCACCTCCCCTCTAAGCTACATCCCTAGGACGGTCATCAACTGGATGACCTCTGCCTCTGGCTAGATGGTATCCACCTCTACGATCTCGACCACCACCTCTATGATCTCTGCCCCCGCCTCTGGCTGGGTGGGCCAGCTGAGGGTTAGTTGGGGCCTGAATCATGGGACGAGGGCCCCGCTACTGAGTGTTGCCCGTCGCTCGAGGGCAAAATCTGACAAGATGACCTGGGTCACCACAACCGTAGCAACTCTTAGGCTGATGCGGCCACTGGCCCTGACGACTCGAATGGCCTCCACGAACACTCTGAAGAGGCTGGGCACTAATAGGAGACTGATCTGAATACTGCTCATGAAACCCACGATCACCTGGTCCACCTTGTGAAGCCTGAAGGGCGGAATGAAAAGGTCTGGAATACCGGCCCCTATCGAAAGATTCCCTGCTTCCAGAAACCACTAAATTTGTCGGAATGACGAGGCCTCTTGTCTGAAGGATAACCACCTCCTCGAGCAAGATCCATCTCAACTCTACGAGCTGCTTTAGCTGCCTCTTGAAATGATATATCACTCCCCACTCCCATAGCCATCTGAAGTCTAATTGGCTGATTAAGCCCATCTATGAACCTGCGAACTCTCTCCCGCTCTGTGGGAGTATCACCGCTGCATGACGTGCCAAATCAACAAATCTCGTCTCGTACTGAGTGACAATCCTAGTGCCCTACTGGAGGCGCTCAAACTGCCTCCGAAGTACATCCCGCTGAGTAGCAGGGAGAAACTTCTCCATAAATAGTTCCGCAAACTGATCCCATGATAAAGCGGGGACCCTGCTGGTCGAGTCAAGCAATAATCTCTCCACCAAGTCTTGGCGGATCCTGCAAGCCTGAAGGTACAGAAGTCAACTCCATTGGACTCCACTATTCCCATAGTCTTGAGAATCTCATGGCAACTGAATAAGAAATCCCGAGGATCCTCTGATGTGGCACCGCCGAAGGTAGTGGTAAACAACTTGGAGAACCGATCAAGTCTCCATAAAGCATCAGAAGTCATGGCCGCTCCATCTCGGCCTTAGTTGTAGTGCCTGACTAAGTGGCCACTGCTGGCTGAACTACTGATGCGTGAGGTTGGGTAGCTACTGGCTCCGGAGTACGTGCAATAGGAGTTTGGGCCCCTCCTCCAGCCTGAGAAGTGGTTGGTGCAACATGTAATAAACCTGCTCTGGCAACGCTGTCCATAAAACCCGCTATCCTGACCAAAGCCTCCCGAAGATCCGAGGTAAATAAGGCCTCTCCTGGGACCTGAGCTTGGCTCACTGGAGCTGCTGGGACTGGAACCTCCTCGCCAGTCTCAATATGAGGCTCCACCTATGGAATAGCTGTCGGGGGCTGAGCTTTGCCCCTACCACGACCTCCAATGCGGCCTCGGCCCCTGCCCCTCACGGGAGATGCCTGGGGCTCGGGATGCTGGTCAGCGGACGAAGAAACGCGTGTCCTCACCATCTGCGAAAGGACAGAGTAGAAGTTCAATCAGTATTTGAAGGACAATCGCACGACAAGAAGGAACAAATAAGAGACTCTTTCCTAACTCAATAGACTCTGGAGGACAAGTACGGACGTCTCCGTACCTACCTCTCAAACTCTACTAAGCTTGTTCGTGAGTGGTGAGACCTATGTAACCTAGAGCTCTGATACCAACTTGTCACGACCCGGATTTTCCCCAACATCGGGATCGTGATGGCGCCTACTCGTGGTAGCTAGGCAAGCCACTTTATTTACACTATCTTGTTTTTAGCAATATTTCCTGTTCAAATTATCAACCAAAACCATAACTTTAATTAAACCAGTGCGGAAGACTTTATAAAAATAGAAATAAGCAGTTTCAAGGTAAAATAATACTGAAATCCTCTACCCAAGACGTGGAGTCACCAACTCACAAACTACTACATGAATACTACACATAAAGGTATGAAAGAAATATAACATAATCTGTTTGTCTCGGAACAAGGAGACTACAACTAATGACATATAAATAAAAGGAAGAGACGCCGGGCCTGCGAAAGCCTGCAAGCTATCTCGGTCTCAAATATGATCAACTCCCACGCAAAAGATCTACTGCTGCTGCTCCTGATCGAAACCTGGACCTGTGCAAAAACGCACAGAAGTGCAGTATCAGCACAACCGACCCCATGTGCTGGTAAGTGCCTGGCCTATCCCGGCGAAGTAGTGACAAGCCTAGGACCAGACACCCACATAAACCTGTGCAGTTCTATATATATATGTACACCACAAGATAACGAGAAATAACCAAGTAACAACGCAACAAGGAATGTCACAGAAGAACTCGACAGTTAACAACAATTATTAAATCAATAATGAAAACAAGTATAATGAGAAACAAGTAATGTTAAGTCAATGAAATAGCAAATAAAGTGCACGGCATCACCCTTCGTGCTTTTACTTTCATCCTTACCAAATAAGCAAATAAAGTGCACGACATCACCCTTCGTGCTTTTACTCTCATCCTCACATCCATGGTACGGCATGATCCTTCGTACATGATTCAATAACAAGGCACGGCATGATCCTTCGTGCTTAATCAATAACATGGCACGGCATTAACCTTCGTGCATAATCGATAAGAAGGCACGGCATTAATCTTCGTGCGTAAACAATAAATCAAGGCACGACATCACCCTTCGTGCTTTATCACTCTTCCTCACCCAAATAACAATCACAGTTAAGGGCAGAGAATGAAAACAATAAATCGTGAACCATCCCGGGAAGGGACACAATAATCATCACAACCAAGTCCCGGCAAGGGCAATAAATATCTCACTTCACAACAAGTCCCGGCAATGGAGAACCATAACAATTCTACAACCCGGCAAGGGTTCAACAATTTATCTTCAAATATGTCTCACAACAAGTATTAACAATGACTTACGGTCATGCAAGACGCCAGTGTATGGATGGTCGTCACCACAGCCCATACACCGCACTCGATCACATAACACATAGCACATAATCTTATTTCCTCAAGCTAGGATAGAATAGACACTTACCTCTAGCCTTGAAGTCCAAATTATGCTTCAATTATAGCTTTTCCCCTAAATTCCGCTTTCAACTAGCTCGAATCTAATCATAATTGGTTTCATTATATTAATAATAATTAATTAACTTGGTTTCAATGCTAAAAAATGGTTTTCTCAAAGTTTACCCCAAAATTTTCCAAAATGCCCCTGGACCCACGTGGTCGGAACTCGGGGTTCGGACTAAAATTCGGTTACCCATTCGCCCACGAGTTCAATTATATGTTTTCTTTCAAAATCGGACCTCAATTCGAGGTCCAATTGCCCAATTCATGAAAAACCTAGGTTCTACCCAAAAACATGGATTTCTACCATGAAAACCTTTGATTCTTATTGAAAAACATGTTTAATGTTGTTAGGAATTGAAAGAATTAAGTAAAAAGTGACTTACAATTGCTTTGGAGTGAATTTGGCCTTGAGAGCTCGTGTGTGGTGTGAGTGTTTTTGAAAAAGTGAAGAATGAACTGAAAAATTCATTTAAGTATAGAATTACACAGCTGCGGATATCGCAATTGCGAACATTTGTTCGCAATTGCGAACGCTACAGGTTTGGGGTCTACTATTCTCGCATTTGCGAGAGAAAGTTCGCATTTGCGAACTCTAGCACGGGTCTGCCAGTCTCGCAATTGCAAGACTTCCTTCGCATTTGCGAAGGTGAGGCCTCCTTGCCCAGGATCGCATTTGCGATCCTTTGTTCGCATTTGCGAACACCGGCCATCTGAGGCCCTTTCGCATTTGCGACATTTTGTTCGCATTTGCGAACTTGGCATGATTTTGGCAGATTTCGCATTTGCGATCAAGGGTTCGCATTTGCGAACCTAACCTTGACCTGTCACCTTCGTATTTGCGAGATATTCTTCGCATTTGCGAAGCCAACAGCTGGGTGAAAAACCAGCAGTGCAAGAATTCAGAATTTGAACAAACGGCCTATCAAATCTTTGCCCGAGCCCCCCGGGCTCCAAACCAAACATGTACACAACATCAAAAACACATTACAAACTTGTTCGTGCGATCACATCGCCAATATAACATCGTTTTCATCAAATCAAGCCTCAAGTTCATGATTTTCATACTTTTGGTTTTCAAAACTTTCAAACTTGAAACTCAAGGTCCAAAACTTATCAAACGACATCCAATTGTCACCAAACTTTGCAGAAAGCACATATATAATATTTAAGACTTGTACCGGGCGTTGGAACAAAAACTCGAGCCCGATACCATAGTCATTTAATTCATTTTCCTTTAATAATTACAGCAAAAATAATTTCACAGAAAAATTCATAACTTGGGCTCTAGGCCTCAGAATTCGACTTCGGACGCATGTCCAAGTCCCATATTTTCCTACGGACCTTCCGGGACCGTCCGATCTCGGGTCCGGGTCCGTTTACCAAAAATGTTGACCAAAGTCAACTATATCAATATTAATATCATTTTTCTCCAAATGTTTCATAGAATTCATATTTTCTGTCACAAAATCTTTTCCGGCTACATGCCCGGATCGTGCACGTAAAATGAGGCAACACAGAATGAGATTTTCAAGGCCTCGGAAGTGTAGAACAAATGAGGAAAACAAGTGATGACCCCATTGGGTCGTCACAAGAAATGTATTTCCTTGTTATACAGGTGGGTGTCACACCTCCTTTTGGCGCGCACCGCGAGGGCACGAGTTATAAAAAAAGTTTTTTCCAATTAAAGGACAATCGAGACCGGATTTATTTATTTAATTCAGAGTCGCCACTTGGGAGATGTATGGTGTCCCAAGTCACCGGTTGAATCCAGAATCGAGGAAAAGAATGACTCTGTATTACAGTCCGCGAACCAAAAATCCGGATAAGGAATTCTGTTAACCTGGGAGAAGGTGTTAGGCATTCCCGAGTTTCGTGGTTCTAGCACGGTCGCTCAACTGTCATATTCGGCTTATTTATCTGGTTTATACCATGCTTCAACTTATGTGCTAATTTTAACTTTCAACCGCTTTTGATTATTATTATAATTATAAGAATTATTTTAACAAAGAATTGAAATGTCGTGAAAATACGTCTCGAACCACGTCGCAGTAGTGCACCTGTGGTTGTCATCGTATTTTGATTCCGTTGAGATTTGGATTCGGATCACATAAATGTGTGCCCGTAATTAAGAAAGTAAGATTATTAAAAACGCGTCAAAAGTGACTAACTTGTTATTATCTTTGCGAGGGCCATGGCAATTTACTAAATGTCACGCCTCGAATTCTAATGATCAATTCAACTAAATGTGGCCATATGTTTTGAGATTTTATTTGGCATGACACGCCTCAAATTATTCCAAAAAACTTTACTCTATTACGGATGTACATAAAACTTACATAACAGGCGTTCGAACGAAACAATGTGAATATTAGTCCCTGGTCAATAACATCTGAATTCATTCATTATATTAACCAACAGATTTTCCCAAGGCCTTTCGGGGTTTACCATAATGAATTACAAGGATTTAATCTGACGGCGAGGTTCTTGAAACACCCAATATCACTCTCAGAATCAATAGTGGAGCACAAATTTTATATTCTCACATATGAGCCTTCACTTTCCCAAATTATGACTAGTCACGAAATCACTGTTAGTTAAGCACAATGGGTCAAATTTAAATCAATTGAGTATCCTATTAGGTGCACATATATCCAAGCAACAACAAAAATAATAGATTCACAACCTGTCAAGCAATTCAAATAATTGATTTAATAAAAGGTATATGACTAATTTGTAGGTGTGTACCTAATTCCTTGAGTTCATTTGAGTAATAATCAGCAACAAATAGCAAGATTTCATCCATTTATTCTTGAACCTTTATTCAAAATAAGCCTTTGAATACAACTTGAATCAAAATCTAACGACGAACTCAAACCAAAACGGAAATCTGCTCACGGCGAGGACCTCGAACGGAGAAGGAATTTCGACTCTAATACTTCTTCAAACAAACTCCATATGGAAATCAAAATCCAAATTGAAAGAAGTAACAAAAATCCATATGTGTGGCTTTTTTTTTTTTTGAATATGTGTGTGTGCTGCTGGCGGGGAAGGAGGTGCTAGACAGTGATCATTTTTTTTTCTCTAGTTTCCACCTCTCCCCGTAGAAGATGAAGTGTAGTAGTGTTAAATAATGTGAGGTAAAATTGAGTGGTGGGTCCCTAAGATAAACAAAGAAGGAATTTTTATCCAAAACTATCAATATGATAAGGAATAAGATATGGTAAAGATTTCCTCAAATTAGTAGGTGATCCGTAATTTTAGGAAGTAATGGAAGAAGACCAAATTAAAGAATGAAAAAATATTAAAAACAATGAAAGTGCTAGAGGGGACCACCTGATATTTTTTTTTCTCTTTTTCCTTTTTGTTTTACCTTTTCTTTGGTTAATCAAAATAGCAACTAAAATAATTTTTTTTAAAACAACTTATCTAACATTGAAATGCAAAAACTGGAGGAGTCATTTTTCTTGTTTGCTTATGTTTTTATTATTTCTTTTCTTTTTCTTTCATTTATTCTAAATATGAATTAAAACAAGCTTTATAAAGATACTTGTATATTTAAGATAATAAAAAAAAATATTTAGAGAAGACATATAACTACTATATTAATAAAATTTAAATACTACTCAATATATACTAAATGTAAAATATTTTTGAACTTTTTCTTCTTATCTTTTTTTTTTCTTGAAATAATCAAGACTATATATATATATATATATATATATATATATATATATATATATATATATATATATATATATATATATTATGAAATGAAAGAAAGATTAAAAGTTGATAGTAAAACCCAATTAGCTAAAATATTTGAAAATATTTTTTTGTAGTTTTTATTACTTGAATGAAATAAATATGCGTAGACAATATTCACTAAATAACATAAAATGCCATCAAAATCCACGGAATTGCAAACAAATGAAAAAAAAATATTTGTTTTGAATTTATGGGAGTAATTCATATGAGGCAAAAATTACGTGCTCACAGCTGCCCCTCTTTGCCCGTAAACACAAAGAGTTTTCGTGCAAAGATAAGTGAGCGGATACGAGCGATTTTTGCTCATTCGAGTACTCGGTGTGAAGCATTTTTTGAAAAGATTTAATCGGGCCTTTGCTTCGAAGGTTTCCTACATATCCTGGGCTAAACAGGAATCAGATTAATGTAGTTCGGGAGTGTGTAAGAATATGGAGTATACCGAGGTGGAGAGCCAGTCGAGGTGCCGTTCCGCCGAGGTTCAGTTCCATCGAGGATCCGGTCCGTGGTCCTGCTATTACATCAAAAATCAAAACATGAGAAAGACTAACTAAGCCTATCAGCTACTAGTTACAAGATTCCTATCTATATGAGTCTTCTGAAGCTTGATCTTGTGTACTGGTTGGTGTTTCATGCAGACTCTAAATTTGAACCTTGATACTTGCTAGCTGTAGGTGTTAGTTCATCCTTCTTCGGCTTTCTGGATCATGACCATGCTTGAGTTCTTGACCATGTCTTGGGCAGCCCCATTTTCATCAGCTTCTGCATTTTGGACTGACTTCTTGCCTTTTTTTCTTTTTGTTTATTCTGACTAGCTTCTTTCGATCATCTCAGACTATTGGCTCGCATTCTTGAGCCGAGCTTCTGCTACTTCTAACTTGGCTTGAATGATAGGGATTTTTGTTGTAACCCTCCGCTCTCCGGGCGGGATCCTTCAACCAAAACAACCAAAACAAACAAAATTTCCTACCCAGTTTGCACTAGGAAGATTTGTGAGTCGTTAGCTAAATTGTAAACTACTTATTCTACTGATACAATGATGAGAGTAAACTAAAGACTAGATTAGGATGTGCGTCTCCTACGAGTAGAACAAAGAACTTTGACTAAATGTGTCTGTTAAAAATAAAACATGAATGAATCAGGCTTAGGAAGTGCGTCTCCTAAAAATGAATTTAAATAACCAAGACTAGGAAGTGCGTCTCCTAAGGGTGAAAGCTTTAGTGATTAAACTAGGAAGTGTGTTTCCTATAAGAATGACTTAAAAGATCTTGATTAGGAAGTGTATCTCCTATGGTTGAACTGGAATGAACTAAACTAGGAGGTGTATCTCTTAAGGGTGAACTCAAATATAGGAAGTGCGTCTCCAATGACTGAACTATTGATTCGGGAAGTGCGTCTCCTATGCATGAAATCTTAATTTAGGAAGTGCGTCTCCTGTGCATAAAAATAAAGTTGGGAAGTGCATCTCCTATGGGTGAAACTTTAATGACTTTAAACTAGGAAGTGTGTCTCCTATGATTGAAATCTTAATTTAGGAAGTACGTCTCCTTATGCATTAAAATGAACTTAGGACCTCCTATGGGTAAAAATAAACTTAGGAAGTGCATCTCCTATGGGTAAAACTTTAATGACTTTAAACTAGGAAGTGTGTCTCCTATGATTGAAATCTTAATTTAGGAAGTGCGTCTCCTATGCATGAAAATAAACTTAGGAAGTGCTTCTCCTAGAGGTAAAAATAAACTTAGGAAGGGCGTCTCCTAGAGGTAAAAATAAACTTAGGAAGTGCGTATCCTATGGGTAAAACTTTAATGACTTTAAACTAGGAAGTGCGTCTCCGATGAATGAAATCTTAATTCAGGAAGTGCGTCTCCTATGCATGAAAATAAACTTAGGAAGTGCATCTCCTATAGGTAAAATAAACTTAGGAAGTGCGTCTCCTATGGGTAAAAATAAAGTTAGGAAGTGCGTCTCCTATGGGTAAAACTTTAATGACTTTAAACTAGGAAGTGCGTCTCCTATGAGTGAAATCTTAATTCAGGAAGTGTGTCTCCTATGTATGAAAATAAACTTAGGAAGTGCGTCTCCTAGAGGTAAAATAAACTTAGGAAGTGCGTCTCCTATGGATAAAAATAAACTTAGGAAGTGCGTCTCCTATGGGTAAAACTTTAATGACTTTAAACTAGGAAGTGCGTCTCCTATGAATGAAATCTTAATTCAGGAAGTGCGTCTCCTTATGCATGAAAATAAACTTAGGAAGTGTGTCTCCTAGAGGTAAAAATAAACTTAGGAAGTGCATCTCCTATGGGTAAAAATAAACTTAGGAAGTGCGTCTCCTATGGGTAAAACTTTAATGACTTTAAACTAGGAAGTGCGTCTCCTATGAGTGAAAATAAACTTAGGAAGTGTGTCTCCTGTGAATAAAATCTTAATTTAGGAAGTGCGTCTCCCTTTTCCTCTTAAACCATTTCCTTTTTGCCGAATTACCTTCTTGCAGAACTGCTTCCCTTAAAAATCGTGTTGTCTTCCCTCGAAACTGTTGGGGATAACACTATTGGAAATTATTTACTTACCTGTTGGGGATAAAAAGGTTATCAACTGGGGATAATGCCGTTGAGGATAACATTGCTCGGGGATTTTTATTTCTTCAAAACTGGTGCTTCACTCTTCTGAAGGCTGCTGGGGATGACACTGGCCTTTTGCTTTTCTGAACACAAGTTTCATCCTTTTTGTTCTGTCCGCTAGGGATACAACTCCTTCCATTGAAACTTGTTATTTTCGTTTTTTCCGCTTTGCTGGGGATAATACAGGTTCAAGGACCACTTCCCTTAAAACTAGTGTTATCTTTCTTCTTCCCCAAATGGATACCTGTCTTCCAGAAAAGTTTCCAAATGAAAAGAAAATTTTCTGCCCCAGTTTGATAATCTTCCATGTGGAATGCCTTTCCGCCATCAACCCCATTTCCTTTTCCTGTTTCAAATCAAAGAAAATTTATTAGTTTAAAAACGCGGTGGTTGGTTGTGATTGTCACGACCCGGATTTCCCACCATCGGGGTCATGATGGCGCCTACTAAATAGAAGCTAGGCAAGCCAAATATTAATTACATCTCCATTAATAACCAATTTCTTATTAACAACATAAAAATTACAGCGGAATAATCAAAATTAGCGGAAGACTTAGTCAGATATGATAAAGAAAAATCCAAATCTGATACACTACCCAAGACTGGTGTCACAATACTCACGAACTTCTAAGAATAATACACATAATTGTTTGAAAGAAAATACAAGTTGTTTATCTCGATTACATGAGATAACAGAATGAAAAGCATAGATAGGAGAGACAACGGGTCCTGCGGACGCCTGCAAGGCTACCTCGTAGTCTCAGTAGTCGGAAAATCCACAAGTCGCTACTGCCGCTGCTGCTGTCCGTAACTTGTATCTACGCAAAAAGAGCGCAGAGTGTAGTATCAGCACAACCGACCCCATGTGCTGGTAAGTGCCTGGCCTATCCCAGCGAACTAGTGACAAGGCTAAGGCCAGTCACCCACCTAAACCTGTACAGTTGCAATATAGGCATATACATATAATACATTATAAGGAAATACTCTGCTCTGAAATAACAGTCAATAACTCACGATATCCAGAATAATCTAATCAACATAATGAATCTTACTTTCATGTCTCAATTCCTCTCTCATTTCATATCTCGTGGTAGGCGTACCACCCGCTCCCAACTATCACCAGTAATTATATCTTGTGGTAGGCGTACCACCCGCTCCCAATATATCAGTAATTATATCTTGTGGTAGGCGTACCACCCGCTCCCAAATATATCAATAATTATATCTTGTGGTAGGCGTACCACCCGCTCCCAAATATATCAATAATTATATCTTGTGGTAGGCGTACCACCCGCTCCCAAATATATCAATAATTATATCTTGTGGTAGGCGTACCACCCGCTCCCAAATATATCAATAATTATATCTTGTGGTAGGCGTACCACCCGCTCCCAAATATATCAATAATTATATCTTGTGGTAGGCGTACCACCCGCTCCCAAATATATCAATAATTATATCTTGTGGTAGGCGTACCACCCGCTCCCAAATATATCAATAATTATATCTTGTGGTAGGCGTACCACCCGCTCCCAAATATATCAATAATTATATCTTGTGGTAGGCGTACCACCCGCTCCCAAATATATCAATAATTATATCTTGTGGTAGGCGTACCACCCGCTCCCAAATATATCAATAATTATATCTTGTGGTAGGCGTACCACCCGCTCCCAAATATATCAATCGGCTACCGGCAACTATGGCCAATGCCCATATTTTAAGTCACTTTGTGGTCGGCGTACCACACGATCCCAAATATAAAATATATATGTTACCGGCATTTAGCCAATAATCTCTATATCAACAATATTTATAATTACCGGTTTTAAACCAATAATTTATAATAATTTCAACAAATTACCTTCATTACCGGTATAACACCAATAACTCTTATTCGGCAATTTATTCATAACTAAATTCATATTCCTACAAACTAGGATAGAACAAACACTTACCTCGAATGTTTAAGGCCAACTCAATGCTTACGCACCGCTTTTCCTTTTAAAATTATCTCCAAATGCTTCAAATCTATTCACAAACAATTTGAAATACTCAACACGAATCGTAGGAATGAATTGGATAATAAATTTAATAATTTTCCGGATAAAATCCGAAATATATTTTAAAATTCAATAGTGGGACCCACATTTCGAATCCCGAAAAAACTTACGAAATCCAAACACCCATTCCGATATGAGTTCAACCATACCAAAATTACTAAATTTCGATAACATTTCGACCCTCAAATCCTCAAATCTATTCGAGAGGGTTTCTAAGCTTTTCCCGCAAAATTCATGGATTTAATGACAAAACTTGCAATAGAATCGAGTAATATAACCACAATTAAGTTAAGAACACTTACCCCGTTGTTTTCTCCGAAAATTTCTCGAAAATCGCCTCTTCCCGAGCTCCAATTTGACAAAAAAATGGAAAATGGGACAAATCCCATTTTCCAGAAATAAGTATTCTGTCCAGAAATTCGCGGGTACTGTTCACGCATTTTTACTGTTCACGTATTGTACACGGCACTGTTCACGGTACTGTACACGGGGGTACTGTACACGGTACTGTACACTCGGTACTGTACATGGGGTACTGTACACATACTGTACATGGGGTACTGTACACGCACTGTTCATAGGTACTGTACACGGGTGCACTGTTCATGTGCACTGTTCACAGCAGATTTTTCTGCAATTTCTGCCCATTTTCTAAGTCCGGATTTATTCCGAGACACCTCCGAAACACTCCCGAGTCCTCGGGGATCCAAACCAAATATGCACATTGACTCTAACACATCATACGAACTCGCTCGAGTGATCAAATCGCCGAAATAACATCAAAATCATCAATTTTCATCAAATCAAGGCCTAAGTTTCCAAAAACTTCCGAAAACACACTTTCGATCAAAAACCAGACCAAACGATGTCCGAATAACCTGAAAATTTACGTACATATCCAAAATCAACTAACGAAGCTACTGCAACTGTCGGAATTCCATTCCGACTCCCGGATCAAAATATCACCTATCGATCGGATTCCGCCAAAATTCCAACTTCGCCAAAATAGGCTAACTTCTTCACCGGACCTCCAAAATTACTTCCGATTGCGCTCCTAAGTCTTAAATCATCCCCCGAAACTAACCGAATCATCGGAATTCAGTTCCGAGCCCTCTAACTCATAAGTCAACGTTGGGTTGACTTTTCCAACTTAAGCTTTCCTTAAAGAGATTAATTGTCCCTTTTCCTACCAAAATCAATCCGAATTGACTCAAAGTTTGCACACAAGTCACATTCGACATTACGGACTTGTACCAACTTTCGGAATCGAATTCTGACCCCGATATCAAAATTTTCACTTCCGGTAGAATTTTCTCATAAACCTTCAAATTCCTATATTTAACCAAATGACTTCAAAATGACCTCCGGACATCCAAATTCACTTCCGATCGCTTTCCCAACTCCAAAATCACCATATGGATCTATTCCCAGACTCGGAATCCCAAATGGACATCTATAACTCTGAAATGCCTTCCAACCCAAATTTATGAAATTTTTCTAAAATACTAACTTCCACCATATATGCCGAAATGCTCACGGGTTATCAAAAACCAAATCCGGACATACGCCCAAGTTCAAAATCATCATACGAGCATGCTAGAACATTTAGATCCCAATTCCGAGGTCATTTACTCAAAATTCCAATCCTAGTTCATTTCTTCAACTTTAAGCTTTCAAAATGAGAATTTCCATTTAGATTTGACTCCAAACTTCGTGAATTTTAATTCTGACCATACACACAAGTCAATATACCTGAGATGAAGCTGTTCATGGCCTCAATCTGTTGTATGACGCGTCGGGGCTCAAAACGACTGGTCGGGTCGTTACACTTTCACTTAAACATACGTTCGTCCTCGAACGTGCTGAGAACTACAATGATGTAGTCTCTAATAACTTGTTTAACACATCGCGCACCTTCCCGTGCTACCACTACTTAGTTGAGCACATTAGCTATATAATTCTGTAGATATAATTCTTTATTCAAGCGAATAAGCCATTAGGCCAAATTCCAACACCCTGAATTTCCTACCAAGTCTGTTTCCATCATTCGACCACCATATCAATCTCCACACGTTGTACTCAAACATTAATGCATAACTTTGTTGAATTTACACTTCGCATCACTTTACTCATATGACCATAATAACATTCTTTATTTACTGTAGTTGCCTACAATACCCAAATACCGATAGAAACCTCTTATTAGGTTAAGTCTTATTCCAACACTTTCATATACTGCCAACGATAAATAAAACACGGGCAAAATCGTAAAAATTCCTCAGATCAGCCATTTATGAAGCCATTTCTCTTTTGACTAATATTACAACGGATTTTGGAGCCAAACCTCGATATTACCTTTCTAACCAACTAAAATCACATATGCTCGCTCTCAATAATGACTCCAACGATCATTTCGATCATAACACACTGCATTGGTGACATGACACCTCAAACACCGGCCTAAGCCGCGACGAGCAAAACACACGCTCCAATAGAAACGTCCGAACATACTCAAATCATGACAACTGTCTCCAACAAAAGAGATGTAATTCAATTCCTTTGCACCATCATAACATAGAACTGATATCCTGTCTCACATCATAGAGTACCTGAATCCTCCTCGAGAGGTCATAACATCACCTGGCCTTGCCACGATTCGTGATTCTATCCAAACACTATTACTCATGAAGCACCTCAAGTTACCAAGCACAAACGATCAGCCACACACAGATCTAGGTCTGAACCCAAGCAATCAACCTCACCCACGGTGAAACAATTAATGTATGTTATCAAATCCTGAAAGGACATAACCGATGTGCCATTCGCCGAGCGATACTCAATACGGACTTTTCCTCGGAAGCAAGAAAGTATTGTATACCAGGTAACATATAACTAAGTCCATTTTTTTACATTACACTGTTGCGACGTGCAACCCGCTCCAATGACATACCCGTGGCAGCGTGCCACCCGATCCAGATACCATACCCGTGGGTAAAACCAATATCGGTGCTGTGGTCAAGGCTATTTTGAGCTTTTGAAAGCTCGTCTCACATTCATCTGACCATTCAAATTGAACACCTTTCTGTGTCAATCTGGCCAGTGGGGTTGCAATAGATGAAAACCCCTCCACGAATCGCCGATAAAAACCCGCTAATCCCAAGAAACTCCAAATATCTGTGGCTGATGTCGGTCTAGGCCAGTTCTTGACTGCCTCAATCTTCTTCGGATCAACCTGAATACTTGTTGCTATCACAATATGACCCAGGAATGCAACTAAACTTAGCCAAAATTCACACTTCAAACATTTTGCATATAGTTGGCTATCTTTCAGAGTATGCAAAGTCACTCTGAGATGCTGCGCATGCTCCTCCTAACTGCAGGAGTAAGTCAATATGGAACAATGAAGACTACAACAAACAAATCTAAATAAGGCACGAACACCTCATACGTATGCACATATCCATGACTCTGAAGTCTGGCCATAAGAGTTGTTCTTAGATTATAACATTGTCAATTAACCCTGTTATCAAATATCTTATTCCAAAACTCCCACTTTACTCACAATGAGGTATGGAAACCTCATGATTACTTTCCCGAATGCGTCATATTAATCCTTACCTGGTGCTCGTCTCAAAGTCTAGAACTCAACGGTCACAAAATAAAAATGGCTAAATATGAATAGAAACTATGCAAGGATTGTCAAATAATCCTAACAGGCATGGCTCAAATTTAGGATATTATGCTAGATTTTTATTTCCAGAAAGGGAAAATTTTAAACACAAACTTTCACCACCAGGACCTTGTCCTCATATAATATTCACCGCAGCTTGCAGCTCGGTTTTTAAAACAAATATTTTCACGCTATACAAAAATTTTGAGGATCTCATCCTCCACTCTAAATCACAAGTATTTTCACATTGTGCCACTGATGTTTTTCATTTCCTTTCTTTCTTCTTTTCAATTATTGTCCGTCAAAGAGTATCACAGCATAAAAGAACCCTCATACCGACAGGGTATACAATTTAACCATTGAAAATAATTATTTCAGGAATTACATCAATTCCCATTGTAATAATTAATATAAAGTCACTTTTGACCTCATCAATATTCCTAGTGACCAATACATAATAATAGAGATAATTATCTCCATTTAATAGCATAGTGTGAGTATTCACATAAGTAGATTTGATGATTACGAAGATCACTCATGAGCGGAGCATATTAAGAGGACTTGCCTCAATTATTCAAAGATCAAATCAAATTGAGGAAAAATATTCCTTTTATAACAATCAGAATTGTACATGTGATAACATCATCTCGTGTAGTGACCTCAGTCACACCATAGAAATTATGTCAACAACTAGATCTCCGCCTCTAGGAGTCTCACCTCCGCCTCAAACATCCTGACCTCTAACTCTGGCTGGTCATGTGAGCTAAGTATTGACTACAATGGGCACGTAGCTTGAGTGCCTTCGTTAATTATATTTCTCCAACCTGCCACATTCGTAACAACTCCTTTGAGGATCAACTAACTTATTGGACATGACGACATAATCGGACACTATCATAATAACCTGGCATGATCGTTCAGACCATACATGCCATACCTTTCAAAGAGTCAGGGAGGTAAACTCTTCCAAAACATTTATACAAATAGGGTTGAGTAGGTAATGTCGCATTGGCCGGTCTGCCATATTCATAGACTTGTCACAAACATTGACGACCAATTACCTCTCTTGCTATGCTAGTTTGACACTGTGGAACTACCATATTTGCTCATATACTCTTTATTATTCTTTGGGCTGATTCTTACCCCCTGCAGAGTACTAAGCCTCAAATATGCATAATTTATTTGGGGGACCTTTCCATACCATATATATACATTCCAAGCCAAAACTGACATAATATATGGCCATCCGATCCATTCACTAATAGTGGATTTCCCCCTTTTGGCTATAAGTCAAAGTCACAACATCTGATAGTCCACAATAATTATCCTTCACAGCTTCAAATTAATCAACCAGACGTCAAGGTCCATTAAAACCACAACCGGTTAGTAAATACATTATGTTTCCACTACTTCACTCGCTACCTGAAACACAAGTAGAATCAACCCTCTCACCTTCAACTATTCCCGCATTCTGCAATATCTCATAGCAACAATCAATAAATTACCTTAGGTTCTCAAATGATGCACCACTGAAAGAGATAGCGAAGAGTTTGGTGAAACTTATCCGAAACTCCATAAAACTTCTGAAGGCATCGTTGATCTATCACCAGCCTGTGCCATTGTCGGCTGAAGAAGCGGTACATGCCTTCGCCATTCGTGGGAAGACAAGAGTAGAAATTCAACTTAACATTTGAAGAACAAACTCGCACGATAGGAAAGAATGAAGGGAATATTTTCCTAACTCCGTAGCCTCTGGGGGATAAATACAGACGTCTCCGTACCGATCCTTCAGACTCTACTAAGGTTGTTCGTGAGTTGTGAGACCTGTGCAACCTAGTGCTTTGATACCAACTTGTCACGACCCGGATTTCCCACCATCGGGGTCATGATGGCGCCTACTAAATAGAAGCTAGGCAAGCCAAATATTAATTACATCTCCATTAATAACCAATTTCTTATTAACAACATAAAAATTACAGCGGAATAATCAAAATTAGCGGAAGACTTAGTCGGATATGATAAAGAAAAATCCAAATCTGATACACTACCCAAGACCGGTGTCACAATACTCACGAACTTCTAAGAATAATACACATAATTGTTTGAAAGAAAATACAAGTTGTTTATCTCGATTACATGAGATAACAGAATGAAAAGCATAGATAGGAGAGACAACGGGTCCTGCGGACGCCTGCAAGGCTACCTCGTAATCTCAATAGTCGGAAAATCCACAAGTCGCTACTGCCGCTGCTGCTGTCCGTAACCTGTATCTGCGCAAAAAGAGCGCCGAGTGTAGTATCAGCACAACCGACCCCATGTGCTGGTAAGTGCCTGGCCTATCCCAGCGAACTAGTGACAAGGCTAAGGCCAGTCACCCACCTAAACCTGTACAGTTGCAATATAGGCATATATATATAATACATTATAAGAAAATACTCTGCTCTGAAATAACAGTTAATAACTCACGATATCCAGAATAATCTAATCAACATAATGAATCTTACTTTCATGTCTCAATTCCTCTCTCATTTCATATCTCGTGGTAGGCGTACCACCCGCTCCCAACTATCACAGTAATTATATCTTGTGGTAGGCGTACCACCCGCTCCCAATATATCAGTAATTATATCTTGTGGTAGGCGTACCACCCGCTCCCAAATATATCAATAATTATATCTTGTGGTAGGCGTACCACCCGCTCCCAAATATATCAATAATTATATCTTGTGGTAGGCGTACCACCCGCTCCCAAATATATCAATAATTATATCTTGTGGTAGGCGTACCACCCGCTCCCAAATATATCAATAATTATATCTTGTGGTAGGCGTACCACCCGCTCCCAAATATATCAATAATTATATCTTGTGGTAGGCGTACCACCCGCTCCCAAATATATCAATAATTATATCTTGTGGTAGGCGTACCACCCGCTCCCAAATATATCAATAATTATATCTTGTGGTAGGCGTACCACCCCGCTCCCAAATATATCAATAATTATATCTTGTGGTAGGCGTACCACCCGCTCCCAAATATATCAATAATTATATCTTGTGGTAGGCGTACCACCCGCTCCCAAATATATCAATAATTATATCTTGTGGTAGGCGTACCACCCGCTCCCAAATATATCAATCGGCTACCGGCAACTATGGCCAATGCCCAGATTTTAAGTCACTTTGTGGTCGGCGTACCACACGATCCCAAATATAAAATATATATGTTACCGGCATTTAGCCAATAATCTCTATATCAACAATATTTATAATTACCGGTTTTAAATCAATAATTTATAATAATTTCAACAAATTACCTTCATTACCGGTATAACACCAATAACTCTTATTCAACAATTTATTCATAACTAAATTCATATTCCTACAAACTAGGATAGAACAAACACTTACCTCGAATGTTTAAGGCCAACTCAATGCTTACGCACCGCTTTTCCTTTTAAAATTATCTCCAAATGCTTCAAATCTATTCACAAACAATTTGAAATACTCAACACGAATCGTAGGAATGAATTGGATAATAAATTTAATAATTTTCCGGATAAAATCCGAAATATATTTTAAAATTCAATAGTGGGACCCACATTTCGAATCCCGAAAAAACTTACGAAATCCAAACACCCATTCCGATATGAGTTCAACCATACCAAAATTACTAAATTTCGATAACATTTCGACCCTCAAATCCTCAAATCTATTCGAGAGGGTTTCTAAGCTTTTCCCGCAAAATTCATGGATTTAATGACAAAACTTGCAATAGAATCCAGTAATATAACCACAATTAAGTTAAGAACACTTACCCCGTTGTTTTCTCTGAAAATTTCTCGAAAATCGCCTCTTCCCGAGCTCCAATTTGACAAAAAAATGGAAAATGGGACAAATCCCATTTTCCAGAAATAAGTATTCTGTCCAGAAATTCGCGGGTACTGTTCACGCGTTTTTACTGTTCACGGTACTGTACACGGGGTACTGTACACGGTACTGTACACGGTACTGTACACTGGGTACTGTACACGTACTGTTCATAGGTACTGTACACGGTACTGTACACGGACTGTACATAGGGTACTGTTCATGTGCACTATTCATGTGCACTGTTCACAGCAGATTTTTCTGCAATTTCTGCCCATTTTCTAAGTCCGGATTTATTCCGAGACACCTCCGAAACACTCCCGAGTCCTCGGGGATCCAAACCAAATATGCACATTGACTCTAACACATCATACGAACTCGCTCGAGTGATCAAATCGCCGAAATAACATCAAAATCATCAATTTTCATCAAATCAAGGCCTAAGTTTCCAAAAACTTCCGAAAACACACTTTCGATCAAAAACCAGACCAAACGATGTCCGAATAACCTGAAAATTTACGTACATATCCAAAATCAACTAACGAAGCTACTGCAACTGTCGGAATTCCATTCCGACTCCCGGATCAAAATATCACCTATCGATCGGATTCCGCCAAAATTCCAACTTCGCCAAAATATGCTAACTTCTTCACCGGACCTCCAAAATTACTTCCGATTGCGCTCCTAAGTCTTAAATCATCCCCCGAAACTAACCGAATCATCGGAATTCAGTTCCGAGCCCTCTAACTCATAAGTCAACGTTGGGTTGACTTTTCCAACTTAAGCTTTCCTTAAAGAGATTAATTGTCCCTTTTCCTACCAAAATCAATCCGAATTGACTCAAAGTTTGCACACAAGTCACATTCGACATTACGGACTTGTACCAACTTTCGGAATCGAATTCTGACCCCGATATCAAAATTTTCACTTCCGGTAGAATTTTCTCATAAACCTTCAAATTCCTATATTTAACCAAATGACTTCAAAATGACCTCCGGACATCCAAATTCACTTCCGATCGCTTTCCCAACTCCAAAATCACCATATGGATCTATTCCCAGACTCGGAATCCCAAATGGACATCTATAACTCTGAAATGCCTTCCAACCCAAATTTATGAAATTTTTCTAAAATACTAACTTCCACCATATATGCCGAAATGCTCACGGGTTATCAAAAACCAAATCCGGACATACGCCCAAGTTCAAAATCATCATACGAGCATGCTAGAACATTTAGATCCCAATTCCGAGGTCATTTACTCAAAATTCCAATCCTAGTTCATTTCTTCAACTTTAAGCTTTCAAAATGAGAATTTCCATTTAGATTTGACTCCAAACTTCGTGAATTTTAATTCTGACCATACACACAAGTCAATATACCTGAGATGAAGTTGTTCATGGCCTCAATCTGCTGTATGACGCGTCGGGGCTCAAAACGACTGGTCGGGTCGTTACAGTGATGCTCCTGCTGGGGATGGTTCTCCTTCTCTTTCCCTGCTATGCATTTCATTGTCAAAGCTTGCTGGGGATGTTATTATTTGCCGGGGATGACATTCCTACTAGGGATAGTTTTTTCCTTTTCTTGCTTCCCCACCCTGCTTGGGGATCTTGGATGTTTTAATGATGAACCATTTTCTTCGTTCATCCTTGTCACTAGAAATACCTTTCTGCCGGGGTATCTCCCCTTCTTTTGTGGCATATCTAAGGAACGGGCATTTCCCCGACCTTTGAGTCTCACTGGCCTTGGCCTTGAGGTGATTAACCTTCGCTTTTTTATGGAGGTATCCTCCTGCTGATCCACTCATTTGTCAATTTCCTCTTGCCGGGGAATATCCTTCTGGACAGTAACCTTGCATTTGTTCCCTCTTGACTTATACCACTTGGGTGTACCAATCAGATTCCGTCTTGTATAATTGGAAAGTTGATGGCAAATTTTGAAGTTATTTCTAATTTGTTCTGACCAAACAGAGTCTACTGGGAAATTTTTTATGAAAGAAGAAAGATAAAAGGAAACAAAAATAGAAGACAAAGAAAATATGACTTTCTAACAAAAGAAACTATAAAATAAAACCCTATCAAACGCAGATACCGACTCTAATGGTCATGACATGCACATATGGCCTATCCTCCGTCGTCAATCGTCTTTCAAGATTTCTGTCGAGTGAATTCCATCTGATTCTCAATCTTTATTCGACTTGTAGTTCCCGAAAGGTTTTCTCTATCAAGTCTCTCTCATTTTGGTTTTTCTCTCAAGCTTTCATTGCCTTATGGTGCCCGTGAAGGTTTTCACCGATAAGACTCTCTCATTACTTCTCAGCTGGGGTTTTGGGTGTTACCACTAAGACTCTCTCATATTCTTCTGTTGGAGATCAGAGTCTTTTCTGCTGGGAATCAGAGTGCTAAGTTCTGATAAGACTCCTCTTATTTGCCAGTCTTGGCCCTTTTTTGAAGATTGGTCAAAAGAGCTTTCTTTGGACCGTAATGTAGATTTGGATAGGGCTAGAAAGAAAACGGGTATAAAAGGCTCAAAATAAATCAACTTGGGTTTAAAATTACAACCTTCGGAATTAGATTTATTTATAAAAAACACAATTTTTGCCCCAGTTTCTTGCTTGGGGATTTTTTATTTTTATTTATACTATGACCGAGCTGTGAAGCGCCTACGTATCCTCTTTAAGGAATCAGGTCAAACGTAGTTCCCAATTCCTTGTTGTTCTAATTTTCCTTTTCTTTTTTTTTCATTTTCTTTCATAATTTTTTTTTTGTTTTTGTTGTTTTCTTTTTCATTTTTTTTCTTTATCTTCCACATTTGTGTTTCTATTTTTTGCTACTAATTCCGAAGGAGGGGTATGAAAAAAATTAAAATAAGGCTCAAAGGGTTGACGATGGATAAATTGTTTGGATAGCAATACAAAATGCCTCCGTCATTCCAATCTTCAAAAATATTCCAAGTGCCAACAACACAATTAGACATTCACTATATCTTTAAAGCCTTGTTGGGCAACACTCTCATTTTTATTACCATGAACGACCCCCATCTCAACATGGCCAACTTGCCTGTAACGATTTTCTTTTTACTTGCCCTAGTTTCATATGAATCGGGCTCCAAATGATCTCAAACCATTCTTATTCCATTTAAATATCTCGATCACCTCCAAATGGTTTTACGAGTAATATTTAAGATTAGACCCACACTGTGCGCGCATGTCATGTCGCTAGAATCAGCATTTGAACAAAAGATAAATCTAAAGATAAAAAGAACTAAACAAAGAAGATGACTGAGGGTAACAAAAGACCGGAGTTTCAGTAGACTAACGGCGAAACGGTTCAACAATAAAACAAGAAAAACAAACCAAAGTACAACCCTGAAAAAAATGGACAAGACTAAGCAAACTGCTATGACAGAAATAAAAGGATAAGAGGGTTTGACCACAAGACAAAATCCGGATTACAACCTTGAAAATAATCCCGACAACAGAAATCACAACAATATAAGCCACCAAGAACTCCACTATGATTGATCAAGAGATGGAGCGTCTTTCCAACTACCAAGTACGGCTTGCATCTTAGCCACTGAGTTCTGCATCTATATTGCCAAGCCCATTACCAACTTCAATATCATCAATTTCAGCCAATAAGTTCTCAAGAGGATTCGCATGCTCCTCGTCAATGTCATTGATCACAATTGCCCCTTCTTGAATCAATCTTTCTACTTCCTTTTTCAAAGAACGACAATCTTCAATGCTATGCCCTTGGACGTTAGAGTGGTACATGTATCGAATAGAAGGATCAAATCCTTTTGCATATGGATCTGGAGTATAGCCAAGGAGCGGCTCAATTAGGCCAGAATGCTTTAACTTTTCAAACAAGTTTGTGTAGGACTCCCCAATTGGCGTGAAACTATTTCTTTGCCTTTGCTTCCCTTCCTGACCCTATTTTCTTAGGTTGTTGGGTGCTCGAGCATGTTGTGAAGGCAAGAGTGCAATATGCGGTGCTGGTGCTAGCCATAGGGAGTGACTTGGCGGTTGGACATATGGCCGGACATTGTGCGGATAATAATATTGAGGTGAGTTATATAGAGCTCGGGGATATGTTTGGGTGTGATGGACGGAAAACTGTGGTTCTGGTGGGTAGTGGGGTTGTGGGGGTCTGGGTTGGTAGTAAGGTAAAGGACCTCTAGATCTGGGCCGAGTACCTGCTTCGACTATTGCGACTTCTTCCCCCATCTTCTTCCTGAGCATACCTCCCGTGCCACTCTGGAAGGCCTGAGTGGTGGCCTTGATTTCCGAATAACTCATTATCTTATTGGACTTGAGTCCTTCTTCAGTCATTCCCCCATTTTTATGACTTCAATGAAAGATTTTCCAACTGATGTCACCAGGTGACCAAAGTAAGTTGGCTCCAAAGTCTGCAAAAAGTAATCCACCATTTCACTTTCCTTCATTGGGGGATCTACCCTTGCTGCCTGTTCCCTTCAACGGAACCCAAATTCCCTGAAGCTCTCTCCATGCTTTTTCTCCAGCTTTAACAATGTGAGACGGTCAGGGATAATCTCAAGATTATATTGGAAATGATCGGCAAATGCATGCGCCAGGTCATCCCAGGTGTACCACATGCTGGGATCCTGCCTTGTATACCATTCCAGCGCAGACCCGCTTAAACTCTGACCAAAATAGGCTATCAGTAGCTCATCTTTCCCATCTGCCCCTCTTATCTTGCTACAAAACCCTCGCAGATATGCCATTGGATCACCATGTCCCTCATATAGATCAAACTTTGGCATTTTGAATCCTGCCGGCAATTGAACATCGAAGAAAGGACACAGATCTTTGTAGGCCACACTGACTTGTCTGCCCAACCCATGCATATTCCTAAAGGACTGCTCCAGGCTTCTCACTTTATGAAGCATTTCATCCTGCTCCAAACTCTTAGTCGGCCTCTCAGTTTCTGCTGGGAGCTCAAAGTGGGGATTATAAGCACGTGGCTCAGGTGCTTTGAATGTCGGTTTAGAGGGGAAATGTTGGTATTCGTAAGCCTGAAACATCGGCTCATTGGCAGATCTTTGTAGCGTGGTTGGTGGGGGTGCCACGAAAACAGGGGTAATTGGTGGTGGAGGGTTCTGTTTGGGTGGCTGAGCTGGGGGTCATAGGGATTTCTTCCCTGATAGTAGTGGTAACTTGGGAATCTTGTCGAAGGGCCTTGGGGAGGGTATTCCGGAGTTTGTACCGGTGGGAGAGTAGGAGTAGTGGGAAGGGCTGGTATCTGTTGCACCCTAGCCCGTGCTAGGTGCATTTCTTTTATCTCTTGTCTCAACCTTTCTACTTCCTCTTTTAGCATTTGATTTTCCATGTTTTTCTCCTCAACACCTTTCTCCTGAGTTGGACATGCTTTTTGATGACCCTTTTAGATCTTGCTTGGTAATGGTGATCTGTCGGTACGTTCTAATGAGCTAACTGTTTGAAACTTCTGGAAAACAACAAACTTGTCAGCGTTAGAGTTTTAACACATATTGCAATTACAATGTACCTAAGCAGTTTGACCGTTTCTATCATGTCTTTTTCTCTTTCTTTTTTTTTTTGCTTATTATTCGTGGTCGAATCTTATGGAGATTGCCTATGTATCATGTCCACGCATGAATCAAACCGTGCGTAGTTCATGCAAATAAACAGTCAATAACAATAAAACATTTTTTTTTGGAAGTTTCAAACTTTCATGTAAAAAAACAAACTTGATTACAAAGTTTTAAAAACTGACCCTACTAACAAACTTTGACCAAAAAGATGAACTACGGTCTTAAAAATCAAACAACCCGCATACTATGATCCAAAGAATTACAAACTTAAAAATAGACGGCCAGATTCCTTTCCCTATTTGCCAATTTTAACCAAATAGCTATTTCTGCAAATGTGGCCCCTTCTCAATTTCATATTAATTTTAAGGCCAGGAAGGATTAATTTACAAACTTGTCCATTCTTTTACGAAGACAACCTTTCGTCAACTGAAAGATACTCTAAGACTATCTCGGCAAGAACGGTTTAATACACTGCCAAAGTTGGCTCGACTTATTTTGACCAAAATTCAAGCATTTACTTGCCACTAACTCTTTTTCTTATTTTTTTTGTTCAAATTAAAATAAAAGACATGGTTTTGCAAACACAACCCTTTAGCACCTCGGGGACAAAGATTTTAAGGTTGTGTTTAGCTAATTGACCAAAAATCTTAAAAATGATCAAAAGTGGCCGTTTATGCAAAGTCAGCCTTTCGGCGTCCCTCTCGGAAGCATTCGACTATTTTCGGCAACAGCGGCATCATCTGACTTATTTATGACAAAATTAAAATTTTGATATTTTTTGGCTATTTTTGCAAAAGGGGAGGTTGGACCCGATAAGGGTTGCCTACGTATCTCACATCCGGTGAGAATCAAACCAGCGTAGTTCGGTTCAACAAAACAAACTATATTTTTTTCTTTTATTGACCGACAAATAAACTATTTTTTGGAAACAAAATCGCACACATTTTCTTTTTTGTTGGCAAAATAAGGCAAAGTATTTTGAAAACAAAATTTATCACTTTGTTGGCAAAACACATTTTTTTTTTGTTTGTATTTTCTGAAAATAAGTATCTATTTCTCTATACTAATTTTCATTTTTTTTCGTTTTGTCCAGTATTTAAAAGCCGGTCAGCATGCAAGTTCAAATAAATGCTTAAAACAAACATGATGTAGAAGAATGCTGTTTTCATTTCGGGTCGCATGTCCTAGACGGACCCAACCCCCTGTGTTGAGTCCCCTAAGCAAATGCAACATGATGCAAATAAGCGTTCCTACTAGGGATCCGGCATGAAGTTTTGTTATACTATGTTAAAAACCTGGGTATTGTTCTAGACCGTGTACCCGAGCAGACGACTCGGGTTGAGGAAGGAGCTCCTTTCCGGGAACCAAAAGGCCAGTCGGCTTAGAAACTTTCCGAGCCTCTTTCATATTTTAGGGTAAGACACTAACAGAATGGGGAGTCTTAACCAATAAACACATCCCCGGAGGTGAGAAGAAAAAGGTTCCGACACAGTTTATATATACAGTTCAAATAATATCAAAGCGGTAAAAATCATCATTTTGCACATTAAGTATATGTCATATAAAAATATCAGATAATAAAGCCAAAATACAACAATTTATCATAAACTCGAATTTCTAACCTGAACTCGTGGTTCTGGGTTTTAGTCCCCAACAGAGTCGCCAGAGCTGTCACACCTCCTTTTGGCGCGCACCGCGAGGGCGCGAGTTATAAAAAGAGTTTTTTCCAATTAAAGAACAATCGAGATGGGATTTATTTATTTAATTCAGCGTCACCACTTGGGAGATTTATGGTGTCCCAAGTCACCGGTTGAATCCTGAATCGAGAAAAGGTTTGACTCTATTTAACAGTTCGCGAACCAGAAATCCGGATAAGGAATTCTGTTAACCTCGGAGAAAGTGTTAGGCATTCCCGAGTTCCGTGGTTCTAGCACGGTCGCTCAACTGTCATATTCCGCTTATTTATCCGATTTATACCATGCTTCAACTTATGTGCAAATTTTAACTTTCAACCGCTTTTGATTATTATTATAATTATAAGAATTATTTTAACAAAGAATTGAAATGTCGTGCAAATACGTCTCGAACCGCGTCGCAGTAGTGCACCCGTGGTTGTCATCGTATTTCGACTCCGTTGAGATTTGGATTCGGATCACATAAATGTGTACCCGTATTTAAGAAAGTAAGATTATTAAAAACGCGTCAAAAGTGACTAACTTGTTATTATCTTTACGAGGGCCATGGCAATTTGCTAAATGGCACGCCTCGAATTCTAATGATCAATTCAACTAAATAAGGCCATGTGTTTTGAGATTTTATTTGGCATGACACGCCTCAAATTATTCCAAAGAACTTTACTCTATTAAAACAAACTAACTACGGATGTACATAAAACTTACATAATAGGCGTTCGAACGAAACAATGTGAATATTAGCCCCTGGCCAATAACATCTCAATTCATTCATTATATTAACCAAAATATTTTCCCAAGGCCTTTCGGGGTTTAACAAAATACAAGGATTATAATCTGACGGCGAGGTTCTTGAAACACCCAATATCACTCTCAGAATCAATAGTGGAGCACAAATTTTATATTCTCACATATGAGCCTTCACTTTCCCAAATTATGACTAGTCACGAAATCACAGTTAGTTAAGCACAATGGGTCAAATTTAAATCAATTGAGTATCCTATTAGGTGCACATATATCCAAGCAACAACAAAAATAATAGATTCACAACCTGTCAAGCAATTCAAATAATTGATTTAATAAAAGGTATATGACTAATTTGTAGGTGTGTACCTAATTCCTTGAGTTCATTTGAGTAATAATCAGCAACAAATAGCAAGATTTCATCCATTTATTCTTGAACCTTTATTCAAAATAAGCCTTTGAATACAACTTGAATCAAAATCTAACGACGAACTCAAACCAAAATGGAAATCTGCTCACGGCGAGGACCTCGAACGGAGAAGGAATTTCGACTCGAATACTTCTTCAAACAAACTCCATATGGAAATCAAAATCCAAATTGAAAGAAGTAACAAAAATCCATATGTGTGGCTTTTTTTTTTTTTGAATATGTGTGTGTGCTGCTGGCGGGGAAGGAGGTGCTAGACAGTGATCATTTTTGTTTTCTCTGGTTTCCCCCTCTCCCCGTAGAAGATGAAGTATAGTAGTGTTAAATAATGTGAGGTAAAATGGAGTGGTGGGTCCCTAAGATAAACAAAGAATGAATTTTTGTCCAAAACTATCAATATGATAATGAATAAGATATGTTAAAGATTTCCTCAAATTAGTAGGTGATCCGTAATTTTAGGAAGTAATGGAAGAAGCCCAAATTAAAGAATGGAAAAATATTAAAAACAATGAAAGTGTTAGAGTGGACCATCTGATTTTTTTTTTCTCTTGTTCCTTTTTCTTTTACCTTTTCTTTGGTTAATCAAAATAACAACTAAAATAATTTTTAAAAAAATAACTTAACTAACGTTGAAATGCAAAAACTGGAGGAGTTATTTTTCTTGTTTACTTATGTTTTTATTCTTTCTTTTTTTTTCTTTCTTTTATTCTAAATATGAATTATAATAAGTTTTATAAAGATACTAGTATATTAAGATAATAAAAAAATATTTAGAGAAGACATATAACTACTATATTAATAAAATTTAAATACTACTCAATATATACTAAATGTAAAATATTTTTGAACTTTTTCTTCTTATCTTTTTTTTTTCTTGAAAATAAAATAATATGGAGAAGGACTAAGGTATTGATTTCCCCTATTGATAGAATCCCTTATCGTTATGCTCATACAAATTGTTAATATATTATATCAATCAACAACAACAACAACAACAACTACCCAGTATAGTCCCACAAGGTGGGGTCTGGGGAGGGTAATATGTAGACAAGCCTTACCCCTACCCAAAAGGGTAGAGAGGTTGTTTCCAATCGACCCTCGGCTTAGAGAAGGAAAGGAAAAGCAACAACAAAAACAAAAACAAAAGAGCATTAGTAATTCCGGCAGAAATCGCATAAATAGTTATCTAAACATAAGAATTATACATAAAATGACATGCAATAATATCAAACAGTAGCTACCATAAATAACTACCATAAGGGGGACACAATCCAATGCACGAATCATCTATGAGTCGCCCTGACAAGCCTCACCCAACCCCGGGAAAGGAGTACAAAAAATTCTAGGAGCCCCTATCCTACAACCCTGAAACTAGACCTCCAGACTTTTCTATCAAGGGCCATGTGTATTATATACCTATACATTAATCAATAAATGATCGGTACAATAAAGAAGTAATTTTTATGTTGTGATTTATATATATATATTATGAAAAGTAAGAAAAATTAAAAGTTGATAGTAAAACCCAATTAGCTAAAATATTTGAAAATATTTTTTTGTAGTTTTTATTACTTGAATGAAATAAATATGCATAGACAATATTCACTAAATAACATAAAATGCCATAAAAATCTACGGAATTGCAAACAAATGAAAAAAAATATTTGTTTTGAATTTATGGGAGTAATTCATATGAGGCAAAAATCACGTGCTCACAGTGGGCGCCTGAACAGAAATTAAAATTGCAAAAAATGTATTCCCTTGTTATACAGGAGGGCGCCCGAACATAAATTAAAATTGCACAAATGTATTCCCTTGTTATCCAGGTGGGCGCCTGATTCATGAAAATGCGAATGCAGAAAATATTTCCTTGTTATCCAGGTGGGCGTCAGATGCATGAAATGCGAATGCAGAAAATATTCCCTTCTTATCCAGGTGGGCGCCTGATGCATGAAATGCGAATGCAGAAAATATTCCCTTGTTATCTAGATGGGCGCCTGGTGCATGAAATGTGAATGCAAAAAATATTCCCTTGTTATCCAGGTGGGCGCCTTATCCAGGTGGGCGTCTGATGCATGAAATGCGTATGCAGAGAATATTCCCTTGTTATCCAAGTGGGCGCCTGATGCATGAAATGCGAATGTAGAAAATATTTCCTCAGTTTGATAACTGGGCTATGAATTTAAAAAGATGATACCTTCCTGTTGTTTTTGGTATTTTCTTGATTGTGTGATTCCTCCATCTATGGATTCCTCCATTTATTACTGAACTTCTTTATTATGTTATCTTTCTTTTCACATTGGTCACATTCACTTTAAAGTGATTAGTGACGATTTGTTCCTGTCTAAATCACAAAACAAAATCTTATTAGTTATAGGGTGCTGGCAACTGGCATTTGCTGCTCCTGCCTTTTATTGTCTTCCTCTTTTGCTTTTTTTCTGCTGTGCAGTCTTTCAGTTGACTATCTTTTGTAAACTCTTTTTTTTTTGTACTTTTCCTTTCTTTTCGCCTTTTTTGTTTTCTTTTAATTCGTCTCTGATTGCCATCCTTCTTTATTTCCTTTCTCCCCTTTTTTTCTTTTTCTGATCCAATGTTATTTCAACTCTTATCATCAGAAGCTGGAAATTATCTTTCAATGGACGAATTGGTTTTCAAAATCAGTGAAATGCAGAAACAAATGAATTTCAAAAAGGGGTAAGGGTGATTTGGAGAAGTGACAGAACTTATCTGGGTATGCTGGCTAATTCCTATGACCATGCCATGTATTTAAACTCTGACCCAGTCTGTTCAATCGAATTGCCATTATTTCAACTCCAACTCTCTTTCATCCCAAACCGATCTTATTTTTGTTATTTTTCATTTTTTCAAAACAATCCTCACGGTTGCCTTATGGTGCCGTAAAAGGTTTTCACCAACAAGACTTTCTCATTTATTTCTCTCAAAACGTACCATTGCCTTATAGTGCCGGTGAAGGTTTTCACTGATAAGACTCTCTCATTTTATTTCTCTCAAAACTCACCATCGCCTTACAGTGCCGGTAAAGGTTTTCACTGATAAGACTCTCTCATTTTATTTCTTTCAACCTCACAGTCGCCTCACGGTGCTGGTTACGGTTTTCACCGATGAGACTCTCTCATTTTTTCTTTTATATATTTTTTTTTGTCTTTTTGTTTTTCTGAACCACCGGTGTTGTCCATGCCCCGTTCTTCCTTTATTCTCATTGTATTTGTTATTTTCTTGAAATTGATTAGAAGGTCTTTCTTTGGACCGTAATGTGGCTTTTGGATGGGTTAAGAAAGAAGGATATAAAGGCTCAAAAATTTACGAGGGTTCAAAATATTTACAACTCTCGGAGTTTATAAAACAAAACTTCTACCCCCGTTTCAATATATGGGGGATGTTTGGATTTTTCCTTTATTGTGACTGAACCTCCGTGAGGCTGCCTACGTACCCTTTCGGGATCAAGTCAGACGTAGTTCAAACTACGCCATGAATTCATAGTTTCGTTTGACCTTTTTCCCAATTTCTTTGTCTTTTTCTTTTGTTTGCATTTTGCTCTTTTTTTACTTTTCTTTTGTATCATATACAATTCCAAGAGAGAGATATGAAAGAATAGATCGAACAAGGCTCAAGGGGGATATCAATGGATAAAGTGTTTGGATATAGAATAAAATGCCTTCATCATTTCAATTCCAAAATCACAACAAATACAATTATACAAATGAAAAGGAATCATACATAATATCTCTTGATTGCATCTGAATTGACAGCAGTCTCTACGCATTTCCCTTCAACATCTATCAGATATAGTGCTCCATTGGACAACACCCATCATACTATGAACGGTTCTTGCCAGTTTGATGCAAATTTGCCTTTTGCTTCAGCCCAATGCGGTAAGATACGCCTCAATACTAGCTGTCCAACTTCAAATTTCCGAGGACGCACCTTCTTATTATATGCTCTGGCCATTCTCCGTTGATACAACTGCCCATGGCAAACCGTTGCTAACCTCTTCTCATCAATCAGATTCAATTGGTCCAACCGGGCTTTTACCCATTCATCATCATCGATCTCAGCTTCAGCTATGATTCGAAGCGATGGTATCTCAATTTTTGCGGGTATAAGAGCCTCCGTTCCATATACCAATGAATAGGGCATGGCACCAATAGAAGTACGTATTGTTGTGCGATAACCCATAAGAGCGAAAGGTAGCTTCTCATGCCATTGTCTGGACTCTTCCACCATTTTCCTGAGAATCTTCTTTATATTCTTATTTGCAGATTCTACTGCTCCATTTGCCTTTGGCCTGTAAGGTGTAGAGTTACGATGCAAGATCTTAAATCTCTGACATGCTTCCGCCATGATGTGACTGTTCAAATTTGGCCCATTGTCTATGATGATTACTTTGGGAATTCCGAATCGGCATATAATATTTTCATGCACGAAATCCACCACGGCTTTCTTCGTCACCGTCTTGAATGTCTTTGCCTCCACCCACTTAGTAAAGTAGTCAATCACGACCAAGATAAATCTATGTCCATTAGAAACCGCAGGCTCTATTGGTCCGATAACATCCATGCCCCAGGCGACAAATGGCTAGGGTGCAGACATCGTATGCAATTCATAAGGCAAAGAATGAATTAAATCTCCATGTACTTGGCATTGGTGGCATTTATTCACATACCTGATACAGTCCCGCTCCATGGTGAGCCAATAATATCCTGCTCTAAAAATCTTCATTGCTAAGATATACCCGCTCATATGAGGTCCGCAAGCTCCAACATGCACTCAGTCATAATCATGTTAGCGTGTTGCGCATCCACGCATCTCAGTAAGCCCAAGTCTAGTGTTCTTTTATTTATAATTCCTCCACTAAGGAAAAAGCCATTCGCTAAGTGTCTTACATCTCTCTTCTGATCTCCAGTGGCTTGTTCTGGGTACTTTCCTGTCTTCAAGTATTCCTTGATATCGTGATACCACGGTTCTCCATCTAACTCTCCTTCCATATCAAAACAGTAAGCATTTTGATCATACACCTGTATCTGAAGTGGATCTATATAGGCTTTATCCGGATGGTGTAACATAAAGGATAGTGTGGCTAGAGCATCTGCTACTTCATTGTGAATTCTTGGGATGTGTCTGAACTCTATAGATTGAAATCTTTGGGACAGTTCATGTAGACAATGCCGATAAGGTATCAACTTTAAATCTCTTGTCTCCCATTCTCCCTGAATTTGATGTATCAAAAGATCCGAGTCACCCATGACCAAAATCTCTTGAACACCCATATCTATTGCCATCCTCAATCCCAATATACATTCTTCATATTCGGCCATATTGTTGGTACAGAAAAATCGAAGTTGAGCGGTAACAGGATAGTGTTGACCCATTTCTGAAATAAGCACTGCTCCAATCCCAACTCCTTTACTATTGACGGCTCCGTCGAAGTACATCTTCCAACCTGGCTTATCATTTTGTTCCATTTCTTCAACATTTATTTCCTCCTCATCCGGAAAATATGTCTTTAGTGGCTCATATTCATCATCCACTGGGTTTTCTGCTAGGTGATCTGCAACTGCTTGCGCCTTCATTGTCGTACGTGTTACATAAATGATGTCAAATTCTGTGAGCAGAATTTGCCATTTAGCAAGTCTCTCTGTAGGCATGGGCTTCTGGAATATATACTTCAAAGGATCTAACCGTGATATCAGATATGTAGTGTATGCTGACAAATAATGCTTCAATTTCTGAGCAACCCAAGTTAATGCACAACACGTTCTCTCTAACTGAGTATATTTTACCTCGTAGGATGTGAACTTCTTAATAAGGTAATATATAGCTTGCTCTTTCTTGCCAGTTTCATCGTACTGCCCCAGTACACAGCCAAAGGAGTTATCAAGCACTGTCAAATATAAGATCAAAGGTCTTCCCGGCTCCGGAGGAACTAACACTGGAGGATTTGCCAAATATTCCTTAATTTTATCGAAGGCTTCTTGACATTCATCGGTCCATTTCACCGCTGCATCTTTCTTTAACAACTTGAAAATAGGCTCACATGTTGATGTCAACTGAGCGATAAACCGGTAAATATAATTCAGACTGCCTAGTAAGCTCATTACTTCCTTCTTGTTCTTCGGCGGAGGTAAACTCTGGATTGCTTTTATCTTCGGTGGATCTAGTTCAATGCCTCGCCGACTTACTATAAATCCCAATAGCTTCCCTGAAGGTACTCCAAAAGCACATTTTGCAGGATTGAGCCTAAGATCATACCTTCGAAGTCTTTGGAAAAACTTCCTCAAGTCTTTGACATGATCATGTTGCTTCTTGGACTTTATGATGACATCGTCCATATACACTGCAATTTATCGATGCATCATATCATGAAACATCATGGTCATTGCCCTCATATAAGTAGCTCCGGCATTCTTTAGCCCAAACGGCATCACTCTATAGCAGTATGTTCCCCAAGACGTGATAAAAGCTGTTTTCTCCGGATCTTCTTCGTCCATTAGGATCTAGTGATAACCCGCATAGTAATCTACAAAAGAGCCAATTTCATGCTTGGCGCAATTGTCGATTAATATATGGATATTCGACAGTAGAAGGTCATCCTTCGGACTAACCTTGTTGAGGTCTCTGTAATCAACACACACTCTGGTTTTTCCGTCTTTCTTTTGAACCGGTACAACATTTGCTAACCAGGTGGTGTATTTGGTAACTCGTATGACCTTCGCCTAAAACTTCTTATTCACCTTTTATTTTATTTTTACGCTGATGTCCGTTTTGAACTTTCTCAACTTCTGTTTTACCGGCCGGCATTCTGGATAAATAGGCAACTTGTGTACCACCAAATCAGTGCCGAGTCCGAGCATGTCATCATAAGACCAGGCAAAGATGTCCTTGTATTCATGTAATAACTTTATCAGCTTTTCTCTGAGGGAAGCTTCTAGGTGTACACTGATTTTTGTTTTCCGGACATTATCCTCACTTCCCAGATTAATAGACTCTGTCTCACTTAAGTTCGGTTTGGGTTTTTCCTTATATTGATTCAAGTCTTTACTGATTTCCTGCAGTATTTCCTCATCTTCATATTCTATTTCACTCTTATTTTCAATTTCTTGTATAATTATTCGATTGTCAAGACTGGGCCGGGAATCCCTCATGCATGACATATCATTAGAATCAACGAATATTGAACTGTACAAAAAGAAAAACAAATTAGGCAAAAATGAAGAAAGAAAGAAGCAATTGCATTTCATTGATATTTTTCAAAAAGATAACAGAGGTTGGATACATTTGATTTCAGTGAGGATGTGGTGATTACAAAAATAAAACTGCTTTTGGGAGGGATGAGATATTTTTGAAAGCTAACTACCAAGACTCCCTCCTGTGGAAGAGGAGTGTCTTCCCAATTATTAAGTGCAGCACTGGGCCCCACGAATTGGATATCCATCTTACTAGTCCCCGTGCCCATCTCCAACATGTTTATATCCCCGAACAAAATTTCAAACCTTGCAAGCAGCTCTGCATCTGGCCTTATCTCAGCATACCTTGACGCAGCAGTTGTCAAATGTCGTTGTGTACCAGGCTTAGTGAAGGTGTCAGATAATTTTGGGACTAGTTTCGGGAGGGTCCAACTTTTCTTCTTTGTCCTTTTGGCTTTCTGGATTTCGGTATAGGTAGGTTTAAAGCCCAAGCCAATGGTATCATTGTTTCCCGATAGATGGAAATGCTTTGTTATTCCCTGTAAGGCTATCCCCAAACCTTTTCCTGGTGTGAACCCATTTCTGATCATCTCTTTAGCTACCATTACTGCGGTAGATGCCACTGCAGGAATTGGCATACTCTCTCATTCGACTATCTTGTTAACTACCACATCATCCGTTACCTGATACACCCATGGGCCCTTGTCCCCTTCGATTTCTTCAAAAGGAATTATTGTATTACAAGCGTCTTCCTCTCCATGCACTATAATTTCTTGTTGTTCCCATTCGAATTTTACCATTTGGTGCAGGGAAGATGGTACGGCTTTGGCTGCATGGATCCATGGCGGTCCCAGCAATAGATTATAAGAAACAGTGACATCCAACACCTAGAATTCCATGGTAAATGTGAGCACGTGATTTTTGCACTAAGCAGTAAAATTCCAAAATTAAAATAAATAATACTTTTGAGTGCAATTACATGTTTTGATTAAAATTAGATACATTTGTGTGATTGAATAATTAGAAGTTAAAATTATAAAATCAAAAAATATAGGTTAAATACATGTATTTTTGAATTAATTAGTTAAAAAGAAAATCAACAAAAAGAGCATTAATAGCGGATATTATGGGAAAAATAGTAAAAAATTGCCAAAAAATATCAGAATATTAGTGAAGGTAGGAAATTGAATAATTTAAATAATACAAAAAAGAAAAAATGAAATACAAAGAAAAGTATCATAAAAATAATTGAAATACCAAGAAACTACCAAAAATACAATAAATTTTGGCTAAAAGAATCTGAAATGGCAGCGCAATACATTGGCCCAAAGAGACTGTCCAATTAGTTCAAACTAAAGCAATCCCAGTCGTTCATCAATTCAAATCCAACGGCTGAGACTTTAGATGAGAATTAATTAGTTAATTAAATTCAAGATCTAATCCTAGCCGTTCAAACCTGTTAATCTAACGGAGGAGAGCAGATCTCTCATTTAAATTGAGACGGCACCGTTTTGAGTTAGCCAATCCTGACCGTTGATCTTAAGTGATCTAACGGCCAGGAACTCATCGTTATCCTCGACTATATAAGACATTGGTCTCTTAGAGACCGACCATTTGCTTCTTACCCTAACCCTAGCCGCCTTCTACTCTTCTCTTCTTCTTCATCTTCTAAGCCGGCTAGCCATGGAGACTGTCTCTCCCCACGGCAGTCTCCGGCCATATCTTGTCTCCCCCGTCTTCTCTTCTCTTTTTCTTCACCACAAACCCTACAAAAAAACTCCCATGAAACCTTGAAACCCTTCACCTTCTTGAAACTCCGGTCATCGGAGTTCATCGCCGATGACCAAAACTACGAGAACCACCACCAAATTAACACCAAAGCACCCCCTTGCCCTGATCTATCCCCCATCTGAACATTTTCCCTCGAATCGTCCCCTTCCTTCTCGAATATCCAAAAGAAGGTCGCCGGAAACCTAACTCCGGCGACTCAAAGCAAAACACCCCCAAAAATCCCATCTTTCTACTTCTAATACTTATCCCTTAGCCAGAAAACTTCAATAAAACTGAAGTCTTGTGTGAGAAAATAAAAACCAGAAAGGAAAATATTGGAAAAGAAAGAGAAAACTGGAAAAAAGAAAATAAGAAAAGAAAAGAAAACGGGGAAAGCTCAAGAGTCAGATCCTGCGAGCTAAGTCCCCCTTCCCTCTCTTGTTTGTTTTGTTTCTTTAATTTCTATTATCTCTACCTTATTCTGTGTTTTAGCATGTTTTCTTTTAGTATGTTGGACAGCATGTTTAGACTAGGGTTTTGTTTTTGAGAAATTTTGTTTGTTTGTTCTGTTCTTTCTTGTCTTTATTTCATATATTTCATTTAGATGACTTGCATGTTTAGATTAGGGTTTTGCCTTTGAGGAATTTCTATTTGTTCTATTTCTCCGTTTAAAATATGTTCTTTCTTCATATCTACTCTGTTTAAGATCTGTTCTTTCTTTGATTAGCCTTTCTTCAGGGCAACTGTCATGCCTACTTTGCTTAAGATTTGTTCTCTTTGATTAGCATTTCTTCATGCCTATCTTTGATCTTTGCAAACCATGCTTTCTTCTGAAACTGCTTTATGAGTTTTACCTGTATGTGTTTAGTCAAGAGCATTTTAAGCATGACTTGGGGTTTTCAGTAGTTCATTAAGTATAAGGAAGTCTTGACTATGCCTACTTCATGACTAATTGACATTGTGTTGTGAAATCTGAGTTATAAGTCTATTGATTGAAATTCAACAATATTCAACCCCTTTGTATGAGTTTTAATTAATTGATAAATGATTCTGATTTCATTGGCTATGTGTGCAATTGTGTGTGAAATTGGCTATGTTTGCAACAACCTTGTGTTAAGTTGAATACTGTTAATACCTATCATGCCTAGGTGGATTGGTTATAGCTGCAGCAGTGTTAAACTTGTAAGTGTTTAAAATTGAAAACATGTGTTAAGTATTTTAGAATAGGTTAAAACTGAAAACCATAAAAAGAGGTTATAAGTTAAATAACAAAGAGTGGTCAATTTTGCAACTGACCAACTCTGATAGGCTTCACACACTGGCCAAGATTTAAATAGGCCAGGTGTGTAATAAAAGTGGTTTAAGTCTAATAGATAGACTTACCAAGTCCAAATTGACCCACGATCACTAGTGGCTAGACTTGCAAAGGTCTCAGCCATGCCTGTGTTCAGTAATGGGCCTCAATTGCAAAGCTAAGTCGAATCTTTGGACTTGCTAAGTCTTAAATAGGATAATTCAGAATAAATAAGCAGGATGGTCCTGCAAATTAGTTTCAATAATAGAAAATGAAATAGAAATGGCTAAAATGTAAATAAGTCTGAAGACTAATCTAGCTTGTTCTTAAATACTAATACAAAGGCTGGACATCAACTAAATAAGAGCTGAATCTAAAGAAAATCTGACCTAGGTAGGTCGGGTAATTAACCAATGCCTTTAAGGGCATATAAGGAATATGAAATGGCAAAGTTGTAGATTTAATAGAGCCTATAGGGATACATAAGACATTTGGGCTCCTGATTTCTGCAATTCTGCATAAAATTAAGGGTACATTGGTCTTAAGGAAAAGGTAATTCAGTAAAAAACACTAATAAGTAGGGGAAAACAAGTAAAAGCCCTAAAATGGAATCATGTAGAACCTTCCAGCACATGCTGGAAGGTGTCTTGTAACTGAAATTGGGGTTAAAGTGTAAGATTTGCAAAAAAAAGGAAGGGAGGGGACTAGAAAATTTTTCTATCTTTTCCCCCCAAAAACTTCACCACTTCCCACCTATAAATACCCCAATTTAGGACTAGTTCAAAGGCTGGATTTTGGGAAAAAAAAATTTAGAAAGAATTCTACACTAAATAGCAATAGTTGCGTGTGTTTTCTAGTTGAAATTCATATTTTGAGTCGTTTGGGATTTCTGCTCGTTTGTTGGGTTTCTAATTGCTGTTGCTGTGTTGTCATCTGTTCGTTTGGAAATTCACTCCTTCACTATTGCATTGCCTATTGATTCTAACTGCTGTGCCTATTTCATCTCCCTTAGAACTCATTGAGTTTATTTGCTGAATCAGGTACACATCTTTGTTCAAGGCTATGTAATGTGGAGGTTATGATGAAATGAAGTTTCGAGTTAAAAGTCTCTACTATATTTTTTACATTTTCTGTTTCTGATTAGCTGTTTTGTTAGTTTAGACTTGTAATTCATTAGGATATCATTGTATATATGTATAAGCTCGAACAAAACAATGTAATAAGTTAGTAAAGTAGAAGTAGTGTAGTTGTAGTAGCTAAATCACTTAGTTAAATAGGTTAAAATCATAAAACAAGGTTAATTAATCCTGACGTGGATCTATAACAACGAACTCACAGTAATAACTTCAATTAGTTTTATGTAGATAATTTAATTTGGTATTTGACATTTAGATCCAAACAAGTTCTTAAACAGCAACAGTAAGACGAAGTTATAGCTTAGCTAAGACCGATTTTCATGATATCACACAACCAGACTCAGTGATGAAATGTAATTATGTATATGCGAGTGAGTCAATTTAGCTTACGTAATTGAATTTTAGGTGTAAATGATTGAATCGTTTAGTTTAGTTCTATTTTACATGATTAAATAGTATCATGTCATTTAGCTAAAGACAACTTAGCATGAATTAGTATTAGAAAAACAAAGTAGAAAATAGTTTTGTTAATTAAGTTCTTCTGCATATTAGAATCTCATGATTCAGATTTGATACTGTTATTTTATATAGCAATTTCCTTTTAATAAATAAAAGTTCAATTTGGATTCGTCTCTTTGCCTGTTCATATATGAGCTTCTGTTTTCCGCTTCTATTTTGCTTTGGTCCAAGCCTAATGTACGACGATGGCCTGGACTGTGTTCAAGAATTTACTGGGCCCTTGAATGAAAACCCAAATCTGGTCTGGGTTATTATGACCCAGATACATGTGGTAACCTGCAAAGTATGAATCCAGAAGTCTAGGCCCAATAATAATGGAAGCAATGAGGGCCTGGACTCATTTCTGGAAATGTTAGCTAATTTAAAATGATTAAGGGAAAAACAATGATAGAAAATGTAGTGAAACACTAAGTTTGAACTTTTAAAAAATGCATGGGATAGCCTCACACAATAACAAAATAGTGGGGCCCCCTTTGGTAACAAAGTGATAAAGTATAATAGATCCGGGAATGTTAATAGTAAATTCCATAACCTTTCCCAAAAGATTTAAAGCCGTTAGACGCTTATTAGGCACAATTTAATAAATATACCTTCCCCAATACGAGTGTGCACTTGGTGCAACTCAAATCATAAATCCCGGCGAAGCTAAAATGTATTAAAAGTCACAGGCGTACTGGTTGCGGTGTGACTCGAAATACGTTTTCGCGACGTCGAAATTCGTAAAAATATTAAAGTCTGAAACACATACATATTTTTAAAAAGTGAATAAAAAGTCATATAAAATTGAGAATGACGGTTGAGCGACCGTGCTGAAACCGTGGAATCCGGGAGTGCCTAACACCTTTCCCGGGTTAACAGAATTCCTTATCCAGGTTTCTGTTTCGCGGGCTGTAATACAGAGTCAACTTCCTCGAATTCGGGATTAACCGGTGACTTGGGACATAATTATCTTCCCAAGTGGCGACTCTAAAAATTAAATAAAATCCCAAACCGATTATCTTTTATTTGGAAAAACTCCTTCCTCTTTGTTATTATATCCTTCTCGGGTATTTGAACATTGAGGTATACCCAACGTATCTTTTTAAAAGGATCGGAAAGGGGTAGTAAAAGGGGAGGTGTGACAGCTCTAGCGACTCTGCTGGGGAATTGCAACCCAGAACTTCGATTTCAAGGTTTAAGAATTCGAGCTCATTAGAATCGTCGTCCTCGATATTATTTGACTTTGCTATATGGTTTGAACAACATGCTATGTGTTTTACCGCTTTGATATTATATGGATTGTATATATAAATTATGCCGAAAACCCTTCTCTTCTTCACCTCCGGGGATGTGCTCACTGGTTGAGACTCCCCTTTCTGTTAAGTGACACCTAAAGTAAGAAATAGTGGCCGGATAAGTTACAAAGCCGATTGACTCCGTGGGTCACCGGTACGTATCCCCCTCCTCGATCCGAGTTGTCCGCTCGGGTACACGGTCTAGCACTATGTGAAACCATGAGATATTGAACATAGGTCTAGGACGATTATTTGCATCATAACTGACTTAGGGGACTCAACACAGGGGTTGGGTCCGTCTAGGACAGGTGACCCCGTAATTAAAGACCGAGCATACTATGTGTTGCATTTTTAATTGTCTTTGATCGTTATGCGGACCGGCAAAATTCCCGACAGTAGAAAAAGAATATTCAAAAATGAAAAAACAAAGAGAAAGAACTAGTGATAAAAGAGTTGTTGGAAAATTTTGAAATCTAGAAAATTGAGAAAATAGCTTTGTTGTTAGAATAATTGGTCAATTAATCTGACCGAACTACACAGGTTTGATTCTCGCCATTAGGTGGGATACGTAGGCAACCCTTGAACGGGTCCAACCATCCTTTTAGAAAAAGACCAAAAATATTTTTGTTTCAAATAATCGATGTGATCGCTATTTTTAGAAATAGCCGAATGTTCTGAAAGGACGTTGGAAGGCTGTTTTGGCAAAAATGGCCACTTCGAAAGTCATGTTTCCCCTTTTCAAAAATAAAAATGAAAATTTGCTTTGAAAAATACTTTTCATTTTTCTAAATAAAATCGCCTTAATAAATGTGCAGGATGAGCACGATACAGAATGAACCCTTCCCTTTAATGAATAGAATCCCTTTAGAGCTAAGATTATGGTGGAACAACACGGGACATGAAGGACAGAGTTGGGTCAAATGCTATCTAAAGGATCTTACGGGATTAATGGTTGAGGCGATATAATTCGAGCACTTGTTACATGCTGGGATCCTGCTCACAACGTTCTACATTATTCAGACTTTGATCTCACTCCCACTCTTGAGGAAGTTGCTTACTACATAGGGATAAATGAGGTCCCCTTAAAAGAGAAATACCCGGTGGGTCCAAGAGCGATAACGGTACACCGTTTCCTTGGCTCTTTGAAGATTGCTCGAAACGTCCACAACAAGGATTTGGTTAATGGGTTTTGCTCCCTAAACTTCATCTACAGTAGATATGGACATGTCGGTGGTTTCAATGACCCCACGAACAAACTTTGCAGCAAGTCCAACCGAGCCAAATGGGAGGAACATCGACGATTCGCTTTTTTGGTAGCGTTCCGCGGAATAATTATATTTCCAAGAAAGGATGGGCACATTGATACGAGAGTCGCCGGGGTAGCCAGCACTTTGATTGTACAAGATAATTGCACTTTGGCTCCAATGATTATTGCGGATATCTACCGTGCCCTAACTACATGTAAAGCAAGGTACAACTTCTTTGAGGGATGTAACTTGATTATGCAAATCTAGTTGATAGAACATCTATGCCATCATCCTTCGTTCTTAAAAATATGGGCCGACTGAGAGAACGTGCCTCGAAGAATTCTATACGAGAACAAAAGAAGTTAAGCTACCGGAGGGAGTTAAAGGTTGGATTTCATATCTACGATCGTTGACCGATAGCCAAATCGATTGGGCATATGGATGGTTGCCCCTCGATGAGGTAATTTACATGCCGATGGAAGAGTCACACTTCTTGATCATGGGTTTGAGAAGTATCCAGCCTTATGCCCCGTATAGGGTCCTATGACAGCTTGGAAGGTGTCAAGTAATACCAAAGGATGGGGACCTCAGTTTGCAAGTAATAGAGATTAGTCTGGATGGGCAATTCCCGGAAGCAAAGGACCAACAGATTTGGAATGAGTGTAAAAATTTGAAGGTAGAAACTTGTGTGGAAAACATAGCTCAAGAAGAAGTATCGCCAGGATACGCTACATGGTATTGATGGGGTATTGAGCATGATAGACCATTGAAAAGACCTCACATTCAAGATTTGGCAAAGCAATCTAAGGAATACGGAAATTGGGCGGCCAAAGAAAAAGAGTATAAGGACAAGATCAGCTTGCTAGAAAAATAGTTGCGAGATCACCAGTTCGAGAGCAGTTTACAGGCAGCATCTGGCGAAGGAGAAAAGAAGCAGCTGAAATAGGAGAATGAAATTCTAAAAGCTCAAGTTGCAAAAATGAAAATTGCATCTGAGACCCCGGTTCACTTGGCCTGAGACGAGAAGCTAATTGAAAATTTTTGGCGCAATGTGAATGACTACAGCTTCGATCTGGACAAAGAAGAAAAGGAGTTAGTCAGGGTTCGAAAGCAACTTCCCAAAGATGCTGAGGAAAGAGCTAGATTGGTTCGGCAACTACAAAATAAACATGAAGTTGAGGTAGCTCGGTTAAGAAAGAAAGTCATCACAGCCACTGTCAAGAGTAACAAGAGAATCAAAGAATTTGAAGAAGAAATAGAGCATTGTTACACGACTATGGCTCGATTAGAGTTAGATTTACAACAACTGCAGAAAGAGAACCAACACATCTTAGACATTCGCGCCAAACAGATCAGCATATTACTTCAAGAGAAAGGGGTCGTTCGAGAAAGAATTGTCCATATTGCTCAATATATCACCCGAAAATGCCAACTGTGTGAAGACATGTCCCAAGCAACATTTGTATCAGCCATGAAATTCTTTGTGAAGCAAGTCATGTCCGACCTAGATAGGCTCCAAAGTGGATTAGCATATAGGCCCGCGGCAAGACCGAACGACGTCTCGCGGGCATTAGAAGCATTAATGTATTCATAGGGCATGCATTTTGTATTTGTATTTATTTTTGCATTAGTAGCACAACGTCATCTTGTAAATCAATGGCTTTTGAATATCAATGAAAAGATCAAAGAAGTTGTTGCTAATCCTTTTTCGCTTTATATCAATTGTTTGTACGATAGGCAAATAAGTAGGAACGAAAATCAATAAAGAAAATAAGAAAGAAAAAAAGAGAGGAAAAGAAAAGAAAGAAAAAGAGAAAGAAAGAAAAACAAAAAAAAGAGAGGTAAAAAGAAAAGAAAGAAAAAGAAAAAAGAAGAGAAAGGAAAGATGAATGAAAAAGAGAAAATGAAAAAGAAAAAAAAAGAAAAAGAAAAAGAAAGAAAAAGGATGATGTTGGTTCCAAAATGGAATAAATGCCGGGATGATGCATGATGATCAAAGGCAAAAATTGTGATTTTTAATCGTTGCATCTTACCCTTTAATATACTAACTATTAACAAGTGTTGTTGTTTATGAGAATCAGATTTCAGCTGGCAACTGTTACTCTGGCAAATCATCATTAAAACACACGATCAAAGACTATGACTAAGGCTGTGTCTCAGGAAATTAAGCCGACTATCATGGACCCAGTGCAAGAAGAGGAGGTCGTGGATGTAGTAGAGATGGAGGAGGAAATGTATAAGTTCAAGCAACAGATGTCAGAAATGTACCAAGCTTGGTCTAGGGGTCAACCCTTGCCCCCATATCCAGCCAACCCAGCATATGTTCCTCTCGTCAATCCTAATCCTGATCCACCTACCATGAACTCATCCTCCACGTACCCAGATTACCACCACTACTATGCCTCCACTTCACAGGAACCATCACCACTGTCCAAACAAATTCCACCTCAGCCACGACAGGTCACCCCAATGTTTGTGGCACCACCACCTATTCCTCTGTATAAATCGTCAAGTGAACCAGTGTTCCATGTGCAAGATGCCCATTACTATCCACCGGAGCCGACGTTTAGGTAGCATGAATCTTATACCCCACTGATGGAGACAACTGAAGAAAAATCCATCAAGAACTTGGAACAAGAGGAAATGGCATAGAAGATGAGGAGTTCAGAATAGTCTTTCCGTAACATACAAGGGCTAGGAGGCCAAGTGAGCATAGCATACAAAGTTTGTGTCTGTTCCTAGAAGTGCGGCTCCCGGTTGGGTTAAAGCTACCTAAATTTGACATGTACGATGGACACGGGGATCCTGTAGTCCATCTCAGGGGTTATTGGAGCAAGATGCGTGGTGTAGGAGGGAAAGATGAACTTTTGATGGCATACTTTAGTCAGAGTTTGAGCGGCTCTGCGCTGGAGTGGTATACACGTCAGGATCATACTAGATGGTTCATCTGGGACGATCTAGCTCAATCATTTGCCAACCACTTCCAGTACAACTTGGAGATAATACCAGACAGGTTGTCTCTTACCAAGATGGAGAAGAAGCCCGGAGAAAGTTTTCGGGAGTATGGCTTTAGATGGAGAGAACAAGCGGCACGAGTGGATCCGCCAATGAAGGAGACTGAAATGGTAGATTGTTTTCTGCAGGCCTTAAAACCTACTTACTACGGCCATTTGGTGTCAGCTATTGGTAAGAATTTCAATGAAGTAGTAAAAATGGGGAGTTTTGTAGAGGAAGGGTTGAAAACCAACAAAATCATGAGCTTTTCTGCTATCAAGGCCACGAATCAGGCTATACAGACCGGGAACGGAGGATCTATTGGAAAGAAGAAGAAATAAGAGGTTTCAGTTGTAGAAAGTAAACCATGGACTCGGAGCCAAAGCATATACCATCACCCACCTCGCCCATACCAACCATACACACCAGCGCCTTACAACCCACCTCCACCATATTATCCACCCACTACTCCACATTACCCCATCCCACAAGCCCAACCCTAACCATCTCCCCCTCATGTATGGCGAGCCCAAGTTCCACAAAATGTCTATCATACACAGAACACCTACCCTCCTTCAAGAACCTACAAGAACCCAAATAGACCCAATTTCTGACCTGATCTAGCAATGAGAAACCGAGATCCAACAAAGAAAATATTCACCCTATTGGGGGAGTCTTATACCAGCCTCTATGATAGTTTGAAAGAATTGGGGATGCTAAACCCGATTGAACTAAAACTGCCAAACCCACCTCCCATAAACATTGATCAGTCAGTCAGGTGTGAATATTGCTCCGGGGCACCGTGGCACGATACTGAATAATGTTGGCACTTGAAATCTGCTATACAGGAGCTCATTGACAGTAGGAGGATTGAGGTACAAACTCCAGAGACTCCAAAAATTACTCAGAATCCACTGCCGACTCATCATAAGACACACATGATAGAGTTAGAACAAGAAGAGAGCAGCAGGAAGCCGTCCCAATCAGTAATGATGATAAAAGCCAACAGTAAAGTGGAGAAAGAGAAAGCGACAATTGAGATGCCAGTGAAAAAGCTGCCGGTGGTTGAAACTTTGAAAATTGTGGTGCTAGGGGTTAAGCTGTTGTTGATAGTAAAATGAGCATGCATGGAACCAGTGGTCATAAAGCTAGTGGTGCAAATGCCGGTGGTTGATACTAAAGCCATACCTTGGAACTACAATAAGGTTCCAGTAATGTACAGGGAAAAAGAAGTTACAGGGGAGGTCAATGAAACACATGGCCTCACTCGTTCCGGGCGGTGCTTTGCCCCGGAAGAGTTAAGGAAAATGAAAGTGGTAAAGGAGAGTCATGTGAAGAAGCCGGTCTCTGAAGAAGAAGCAGAAGAATTTCTGAAGAAGATAAAAGCTCAAGACTACTCGATAGTAGAACGGCTGAGAAAGACACTTGCACAAATCTCATTGCTTTCATTGTTAATTCACTCAGAGGAGCATCGAAAGGCATTGATAAAAATACTAAATGAAGCACATGTCCCCGAAAAGATCTCAGCCTGCCATCTTGAAAAGATCACTAACAAAATTTTTGAGTCGAACAAGATAACATTCTCAGATAATGAATTGCCTGTTGAAGGGACGAAACACAACAAGGCACTCTATCTTACTGTCAAAAGTGAAGAATCAGTTACTCGGGTTTTAATAGACAATGGGGCAAGTGCAAACATTTGTCCACTCTCGACTCTCGGAAAGTTGAAGATTAATCCTGAAAGAATCTGGCGGAATAGTGTGAGTGTTCGAGGGTTTGACGAAGGAAGCAAAAATACATTGGGAGATATTGTGCTGGAAGTCACCATTGGGCCGGTAGACTTTACCATGGAATTTCAGGTGTTAGACGTCACTGTGTCCTATAATCTATTACTGGGTCGGCCATGGATCCATACGGCCAAAGTCGTACCATCTTCCTTACACCAAATGGTAAAGTTCGAATGGGAACAACAAGAAATCATAGTACATGGAGAGGAAGACGCTTGCAATACCATAATGCCTTTCGAGGAAGCAGATGGGGACAAGGGCCCCTGGATGTATCAGGTGACAGACACTGTGATAGTGAACAAGATAGCCGAAGGAGAAAACTTGCCAATCCCTACAGTGGAATCTACCGCAGTGATGGTAGCCAAAGAGATGATCAGGAATAGATTCACACCGGGAAAAGGTCTAGGAATAGCCTTACAAGGAATAACCCAACATGTCCATCTACCGGTAAACAATGACACTTTTGGCTTGGGCTTCAAACCTACCTACACCGACATCCAGAAAGCCAAAAGAACCAAAAAAAAAAATTTGACCCTCCCAAAACCAGTCCCCAAATTATCCGACACCTTCACGAAGCCTGGTACACAATGACATCTCATGACTACTGCGTCAAGGTATGCTGAGATAAGACCAAACGCGGAGCTCCTTGCGAGGTTTGAAATGTTATTTGGGGACGTGAACATGGTGGAGATGAGCGAGGGGGCCAGCAAGATAGATATTCAGTTCGTGGGGTCAAGTGTTGCACTCAATAATTGGGAAGCCACTCTTTTTCCAATCAGGTAGGAGTCTTGGTAGTAAGCTTTCAAAATATATCATCCTTTCCCAAAAAAAAAGCAATTTTATTTTTGTAGTCCCCCCCCCCCCCATTGAAATCAAATGTATCCAATCTTTGTTCATCTTTGAAAAAATATCAATGAAATGCAGTTTCTTCTTCTTTCTTCATTTTCGCCTTACTTTTATTTATTTTTCCCCTTTTCTCTTGTACAGTTCAATATGCGCTGATTCTGATGATATGTCATGCATGAAGGATTCCAGGCCCAGTTCTGACAATCGAATTATTATACAAGAAATTGAAAATAAAAGTGAAATAGAATACGAGGATGAGGAAATACTGGAGGAAATAAGTAAAGACTTGAATCAATATGAGGAAAAACCCAAACCGAACTTAAATGAGACAAAATCTATCAATTTGGGGAGTGAGGGTAATGTTCGAGAGACAAAAATCAGTGTACACCTAGAAGCCTCCCTCAGGGAAGAGTTAATAAAGCTACTGCACCAATTCAAGGACATATTTGCCTGGTCCTATGATGACATGCCCGGACTTAGCACCGATTTGATGGTAGATAAGTTTCCTATTTATCTTGAATGCCGACCGGTAACGCAAAAGTTGAGAAAGTTCAAAACGAACATCAGTGTGAAGATAAAAGAAGAGGTGAATAAGCAGTTTGAGGCAAAGGTCATACGATTTACTAAGTACCCCACCTGGTTAGCAAATATTGTGCCAGTTCCAAAGAAAGATGGAAAAATCAGGGTGTGTGTTGATTACAGAGACCTCAACAAGGCCAGTCCAAAGGATGACTTCCCATTGCCGAATATCCACATACTAATCGACAAATGCGCCAAGCATGAAACCAGATCTTTTGTAGATTGCTATGCGGGTTATCACCAGATCCTAATGGACGAAGTGGATGCGGAGAAAACAACTTTATTATGCCTTGGGGAACATACTGCTATAGAGTGATGCCGTTTGGGTTAAAGAATGTCGAAGCTACTTATATGAGGGAAATGACCACAATGTTCCATGATACGATGCATCGAGATATTGAAGTGTATGTGGACGACATCATCATAAAGTCCAAGAAGCAACATGATCAAGTCAGGGACTTGAGGAAGTTTTTCCAAAGACTCCGAAGGTACAATCTTAAACTCAATCCTGCGAAATGCGCTTTTGGAGTACCTTCAAGGAAGCTATTGGGATTCATAGTAAGTCAGAGAGGCATTAAATTAGATCCATCAAAGATAAAAGTCATCCAGAGTTTGCCTCCGCCGAAGAACAAGAAAGAAGTAATGAGCTCACTAGGAAGGCTGAATTATATTAGTCGGTTCATCGCTTAGTTAACATCAACATGCGAGCCTATTTTCAAGTTGTTAAAGAAGGATGCAGCAGTGAAATGGACCGATGAATGTTAGGAGGCCTTCGATAAAATCAAGGAATATTTGGCAAATCCTCTAGTGTTAGTTCGTCCGAAGCTGGGAAGACCTTTGATCTTATACCTGACAGTGCTTGATAATTCTTTTGGCTATGTACTGGGACAGCACGATGAGACGGGCAAGAAAGAACATGTTATATATTACCTTAGTAAGAAATTCACATCTTATGAGGTAAAATATACTCAGTTAGAAAGGACATGCTGTGCATTGACCTGGGTGGCTCAAAAGTTAAAACACTATTTGTCAGCATATACTACATATCTAATATCACGGTTAGATCCTCTAAAGTATATATTCCAGAAGCACATGCCTACGAGGAGACTTGCTAAATGGCAGATTCTGCTCACAGAATTTGACATCATTTATGTAACACGTACGGCGATGAAGGCGCAAGCAGTTGCAGATCATTTGGCAGAAAATCCAGTGGATGATGAATATGAGCCACTAAAGACATATTTTTCAGATGAGGAGGCAATGAATGTTGAAGAAATGGAACAAAGTGATAAGCCAGGATGGAAGATGTACTTCGACGGAGCCGTCAACAATAAAGGAGTTGGTATTGGAGCAGTGCTTATTTCAGAAACGGGTCAACAGTATCCCGTTACCGCTCAGCTTCGATTTTTCTGTACCAACAATATGGCCGAATATGAGGCGTATATATTGGGATTGAGGATGGCAATAGATATGGGTGTTCAAGAGATTTTGGTCATGGGTGACTCGGATCTTTTCATACATCAAATTCAGGGAGAATGGGAGACAAGAGATTTGAAATTGATACCTTATCGGCATTGTCTACATGAACTGTCTCAAGGATTCCAATCCATAGAGTTCAAACATATCCCAAGAATGCACAATGAAGTGGCAGATGCTCTGGCCACACGATCCTCTATGTTACACCATCCGTATAAAGCCTATATAGATCCACTCCAGATACAGGTGTATGATCAGAATGCTTACTGTTTCCCCGTGGAAGGAGAGTTAGATGGGGAACCGTGGTATCATGATATCAAGGAATACTTGAAGACAGGAAAATACCTAGAGCAAGACACCGGGGATCAGAAGAGAGCTGTAAGACGCTTAGCAAATGGCTTCTTCTTCAGTGGAGGAATTATATATAAAAGAACACCAGACTTGGGTTTGTTGAGATGTGTGGATGCGCAACAAGCTGATAAGATTATGACTGAGGTGCACGTTGGAGCTTGCGGACCTCATATGGGCGGGTATATCTTAGCAAAGAAGATTTTGAGAGCCGGGTACTATTGGCTCACCATGGAGCGGGACTGTATCAGGTATGTGAGTAAATGCCACCAATGCCAAGTATATGGAGATTTAATCCATTCCCCACCTTATGAATTGCATACGATGTCTGCACCCTGGCCATTTGTTGCCTGGGGCATGGATGTTATTGGACCAACAGAGCCTGCAGCTTCTAATGGACATAGATTCATTTTGGTCGCGATTGAATACTTTACTAAGTGGGTGGAGGCAAAGACATTTAAAGCGGTGACGAAGAAAGTCGTGGTGGATTTTGTGCATGAAAATATTATATGCCGATTTGGAATTCCCAAAGTAATCATCACAGATAACTGGGCCAATCTGAACAGTCACCTTATGGCGGAAGCGTGTTAGATATTTAAGATCCTACATCATAACTCTACACCTTACAGGCCAAAGGCAAATGGGGCAGTAGAAGCTGCAAACAAGAATATAAAGAAGATCCTTAGGAAAATGGTGGAGGAGTCTAGACAATGGCACGAGAAGCTGCCTTTCGCTCTTATGGGTTATCGCACAACAGTGCGCACTTCTATCGGTGCCACACCCTATTCATTGGTGTATGGGACAGAGGCTGTTATACCCACGGATATCGAGATACCGTCACTTTGAATCATAACTGAAGTAGAGATCGATGCCGAGGAATGGGTAAAAGCCCGACTGGAACAATTAAATCTGATCAATGAGAAATGGTTGGCAGCGGTTTGCCATGGGCAATTATATCAACAAAGAATGGCCAGAGCATATAATAAGAAGGTGCGTCCTCGGAAGTTTGAAGTTGGACAACTGGTATTGAGGCGTATCTTACCGCATTGGGCTGAAGCAAAGGGCAAATTCGCGCCAAATTGACAGGGGCCATTTATGGTATCACGGGTGTTGTCTAATGGGGCATTATATTTGATAGACGTTGAAGGGAAATGCGTAGAGACTGCTATCAATTCAGATGTGGTCAAAAGATACTATGTATGATTCCTTTTCAATTGTACGATTGTATTTTGGTATGATTTTGGAATTGAAATGACAAAGGCATTTTATTATCTATCTAAACACTTTATCCATTGACATCCCCTTTGAGTAGTGTTCGATATATTCTTTCATACCCCTCTCTCGGAATTGCTTATGACACAAAAGAAACATAGAGAAATGATATAAAAAAAAAGCAAAATGCAAACAAAAGAAAAAGACAAAAATCGGAAAAAGTCAAACAAAACCATGAATTTATGGCGTAGTTTGAACTACGTTTGACTTGATCCCGAAAGGGTACGTAGGCAGCCTCACTGAGGTTCAGTCACAATAAAGAAAAAATCCAAAAATCCCCCACATATTGAAACTGGGGCAGAAGTTATGTTTTATAATCCCGAGAGTTGTAAATATTTTAAACCCTCATAAATTTTGAGCCTTTATACCTTTCTTTCTTAACCCATACAAAGGCCACGTTACGGTCCAAAGAAAGACCTTCTAATCAATTTCAAGAAAATAACAAATGCAATGAGAATAAAGGAAGAACGGGACATTGGACAACATCAGTGGTGCAGAAAAACAAAAAACAAAAAGGAAAAATGGAAAATGAAAAAATGAGAGAGTCTCATCGGTGAAAACCTTAACCGGCACCGTGAGGCGACTATGAGGTTGAGAGAAATAAAAATGAGAGAGTATTGTCAGTGAAAACCTTTACCGGCACTGCAAGGCGAGAGAGTCTTGTCAGTGAAAACCTTTACCAGCACTGCAAGGCACTTGTGAGGATGAGAGAGAATAAAATGAGAGAGTCTTATTGGTGAAAACCTTTCATGGCACCATAAGGCGATTGCAAGGATTATTTCGGAAAAAGAGAAAAGCAACAAAAAATAGGATCGGTTTGGGTTGCAAGAAATGTGGAGCCAGAATAATGGATTGAACGAACTGGGTCGGAGTTTAAATACATGGCATGGTCAACGGAATCAACCAACATACCCAGATAAGTCCTATCACTTCTCCAAAACACCCTTACCCTTTTGAAATTCATTTTCCTACATTTCATTGTTTATCCTTTGTAGGCTAACTACCAGCTTCCGATGATAAGATTTGAAATAACACTGGAAAGAAAAGAAAGGAGTTGAAAAGAAATAAAGGAGTTTGGCAAACAAAGCCAAAAGAAAAGAAAACAAAAAGGTGAAAAACAAGAAAATACAAAAAGAGCTTACAAAAGATAGTCAGCTGAAAGACCGTACGACAGAAGAAAAATGAAAGAGGGAAAGCAATAAGAGGCAGGAGCGGCAGATGCCAGCAGCTTATAACTAATAAGATTTTGTTTTTGTCATTTAGACAGGAACAAATCGTCACTAATCACTTTAAAGTAAATGTGACCAATGTTGAAAGATAGAAAACATTAAAAAGAAAGTTCAGCAATAAATGGAGGAATCCATGGATGAAAATCACTCAATCAAGAAAATACAAAAACAATGAGGAGGTATCATCTTTTAAATTCACACCCCAGTTATCAAACTGAGGGAATACTTTTTTGCATTCGTATTTCATGCATCAGGCGCCCACCTGGATAACAAGGGAATACTTTTCTGCTTTCATTTTCATGCATCAGGCGCCCACCTGGATAACAAGGGAATATTTTTTTTGCATTTTCATTTCATGCATCAGGTGCCCACCTGGATAACAAGGGAATATTTTTCTACATTTTTATTTCATGCATCAGGCGCCCACTGGATAACAAGGGAATATTTTTCTGCATTCGCATTTCATGCATCAGGCGCCCACCTAGATAACAAGGGAATACTTTCTGCATTCGCATTTCATCCATCAGGCGCCCACCTGGATAACAAGGGAATACTTTTCTGCATTCGCGTTTCATGCATCTGGCGCCCACCTAGATAACAAGGGAATACTTTTCTGCATTTGCATTTCATGCATTAGGCACCCACCTGGATAACAAGGGAATACTTTTCTGCATTCGTGTTTTCATGCATCAGGCGCCCATTTTTCTGCATTCGCATTTCATGCATCAGGCGCCCACCTGGATAACAAGGGAATACTTTTTTGCATTCGCATTTCATGCATCAGCGCCCACCTGGATAACAAGGGAATACTTTTCTGCATTCGCATTTCATGCATTAGGAGCCCACCTGGATAACAAGGGAATATTTTTCTGGATTCGCATTTCATG